>JAWWEQ010048928.1:0-14708 GCA_035583055.1 Torymus tubicola
GGACACACGCGCTGTAATTCTTCACATATTGGAATATTTTGTCGTAGAACGAAAAATATGATGTTTTGTTGATAAACATTGTCCTTGTGGATTGCGAAATTCTAGGAAAAAATTCAACGATATTTCATCAGAAAAAAAGTATATATGTGACCTTATAATAAAAAAAAAAGAAAGGAAGAAGAAAAGAAGACGTTGAAGAACGGCGAAAATTCCCGATACACCATGATACGACTGGGCGTTCGAGTATTTGTAAATACTAACCGCCTCTTTGCGTCAACGAGCGCGTTCGCTGTTTACGGCACAACGTATATATAATCCACACGTATATATACGTATATATATATATACATACCTATATACACGCACGACACTCCGCACGCAGCTCCGATCCGTAACGACGGGCTATTTGCGGTATACACATACGCGCGTTCTCCTCTGCGGTACCTACCATCATCATCATCGTCGTCGTAGTTGCAATCGCCTCCACTTCTCCGATATTTCAAAAGCCGACTTTTTACGATCTCTCATGCCCCCGTTCTCCGCACGTGACGCTTATATACGCATACGTGGTAAGAATACGTAATGAATGCATTGTATGCGCATAGTAGTCACGTGTATATATATATATATAGTGCAGAATCAGTTGGACACGATGACTGAAGGATTCGTGGGTTAAGTTTTCATCCGCACGTTCGTCGTGCGGGGAAATTATTATGGGTTACGATAGGCACGATGGTATAAGGGAAATTATGACGGAAGTTTGCAGTGAGATTTTTAAAAGTACATTTATGTGTGTGTAGGTTGCGTTTTAAGACATGAATTTGAATTCGGTGCGTAGACTGCGAGGAAATCGAATCGTAAACGGGCGTTGGACTGTGTCAGCTTTATCTCTATATATATGTTCCTTTCGAGATGCTCGTTTACGTTGGCGCGCGCGCACAGTTTTCAATAATAAAAAAACTGCTGTCGTTTTCATTTCCAAGTATATACTTTTTGCGTAGTAAGATGTATATGATGTATATGTACGTACATAAGCGCGTTTTGTGTATCGTTAGGTTATAAAAGTAGTCTGGTATAGCAGACCGTGGCGATCGTAAAAGAGCTGTGAATAAAGTTGCAACAAAAATACATATCTATCTATATATATATACTGATTTTACGGGGAATGATCGAGGAGAATGCAAATTCTGCGTTGTAAAATAAACGGCGCGTAAAATTCATTACTATGCAATATTTTGCTTGGTACGCGTTAAAGTTATAAGGATAACAGCGTATGTATATAAAAAAAATAAAAAAATACTTTCGAATAATATTATACAACTATATATATATATATATATATATATAAGAAAACAGTAGCGAGCCATTAAACACGCGAGTGTGTCTCGGCTGTGTATTCCTTCGCATTTAGGCACATTTGTAACCATACAGCATAATGTCCTTACCGCTGGCACGTGTGACCCTCCAAATGAAATACCGCGTGTTTTGTTTTTTCTTCACCCTACTACTCCTATATACCAAACTATATACCGACCTCTTTCTTTCTCTCCAAGTATTTTTCCAACTCTCCTCTTTCAAAAACCTCACAAAGCCACATTTCCTCGAAAATAAAACAAAAAACACCCAGCAATCGATGAGAAATTTTCTAGACTATGCGTAGATGAAGGTATAGAGAGAGAGAGAGAGAGAGGGAGAGAGAGCGGAAAATCTCGTGTATGTAACGCAGCTCGAACGGTCAATAATAATTATACACCTACGCGTTGCTCGCAGTATAGCAGCGCAACTGCAGTGGGCATTCGGTTTGATAGGCAGCCATTAGCCGCGCGTGTACGTACTCGAGAGTATAGACGTGTGTGATCGTGTACAGGCGTATACGTGTATATATGTATATCTGGCGTGTGAATACGATTGAGCGCATAGTTATTGTACGGCGTATAGGTGTACGTGCCGAGGAGTATATACTATAAGTATAGTAGTTACTCTTTTGTGTTGTTATATATATATATGTGTGTGTATATGTACATATGTATACAGTGAACTCTTGAAAAAGAACCGTTAAAATTGAGTTTATAAATTGGCGAATATAAGCGTGGGTTGTATATAGATCAAGCATTGTCTCGTTGTAAAAAATAACCACATTGAATGTGCTTTTTCTCTACTCTTTGTACATTCCTAATAACGACAGAATACTTTAATATATCAAAAATACCTTTATAAACATTTTATATATACCTACAAATGTATGAATTCTTCGCGACTCATGAACATCTCTATAGATATGGTTGTAAATTCACGCTAGCTTATATAGGATCTATACAGCCGCGTACTCTCGTATGTGATTCTACCGGGTCGTAAAAAGTGTCACATAAAATCGAAGCAGCGCGGCGCGCGAACGCACGCGAAAATGAAAGAACCCTAATGGACACAAGCCAGTATACGCGCGCACATACATACGACAGTATGTGCACAATAAACAGAACGTCGCGCGTATAAACACACATACACGTATGTGTGTGTTCACATACGTACCCCCCCAAAAAAAAGCTCGAGAAAAATACAAAGCAAATACACACGAGCGGAGTGTATTCACGCGAATTTGCACAATAGAATCCGAAGAAAATAAGAATGCTAGAGCTGTAGAGCCAGTCAGTCAGCTTCATTCTTTCTCTATCTCTCTTTCGCACACATACGCAGTGCAATAGCGGATGAAGACCCGAGAAGAGAGAAAGAGAGAGATCAAAAGACTGAAGGGCAGTGGCGGCGGCAGCGGCGGGTAATAAAAGTGCAGATTTACTAGCCTGAAAATAGGCTAATTCCTACGAGTGTAAGTACCCTTTTCCCTCCGCGAGCTTGCGCATAAATCGTTAAAGAGAAGAGCGTCGAGCTCACGTCTCTTTCTCCCACTCCCCCCCCCCCCCTCTCTCTCTCTAGGCATCATCGTGAACTCGGAAGTCTCGCGACGGGCATAAATTTTTCCGTTTTATCGTCCGCGACACAAAAGGATTCCCTCGGTCCTTGACGAACGAACGAACTGGATAGAAATAGAGGGGGAGAGAGAAAAATGCCTGATTTTTCAAGAGATGCACAGTAGGTACAGCCACTCTGTGTATGTATATATATGTACACGTGCATGACTTTTAATGTCTCGTAGGAGCTGGCCCGTTGCACTACTGAATAGTAGCAGAGAGAGAGAGAGAGAGTACAAAGATCGCGTGCTGGATACAACTGTGTGCTACTGTTACTACGGAGATTTCCGCCCTCGCGGTTTATTAATTCTCTTTGTTGCGGTGCTACTAGCTGGTTTAAGAAGTATTAGTGTAAAGGGACACGTGAATTCTTAGTGTGTGTAATTTTGTAACACTGAGATTTTTAAATAGAAACGGCGAAGAAGGAAGTTCAAGTAAGTTAGAGAGCTATTTAAAAAGTGGAAAAAACTTATCGTAAAGGAGATGTACCCAAAAATAAATGTATACACGTCGTTATAGTAAAACCAGTCGGCCGGTAAATGTAGTTTCACCTTTAACAAGTAATTCATTCCTTTGAATCATTATTTAGTTGCTTCATTCGGATAATAGTAACAGTGAGCTAAAACAGATAACACAGAGTCCGGTAACAACAGCCATTTGTACGAATTTCGTCGAAACTAGAACTCAAAGTTCAAAAGAACTTCATCATCGTTCTAGCTACCCAAACTTCCATTATTTACAATTGCAACCAATAGAAAACTCAACGACGTGGAGAATTGTCCGCAGAAGTGCGCTGCTTTCTTGCGCGCGTTTAAAAAGATCTCGTGAAAAGAGGAGATGGAGAGAGAGAGAGAGTACAGGGTCGCGAGAAAAATGACACTTCCATCATTTCTCGATTAGCGAGTCTCAAGCGTGGTTGTCTAGGCCGTCGCCGCCGCTGGCATAATGCCGCTCTTTTCTTCGTGGAGGGACGAACTTTTCTTCGCGCGAGAAGGTCCCGTCGTCGTGCAGTGATAATTCATCAATGCCCTCTGAATTTTGATAACTTTTTTGCGGCCATCGAAAAACTTTGCCAAACTCTTAACCACCCTGGAAAAGTTTCTCGATGGATATAATGGGAATAGATTTTTGCACACGGTCATTGTGAATTTTCGAATGAATTTTTTGTTTTTTTTTTTTGGCAAAAAAATAATGTATGATAGATTATTTGTTGCGAAAGAATCAAATATAATGTAGAAAAATGTATCCCGAGATGACGAGTAATAAATAAACAGGTAGAAGGTTTCAGAAACTGTATATACAAGTTTCAGCGTGCACTCGCGCGATCCATCATTTTTCTTTGAATATAAATAAGTTTCACACGGCTGGCGAAAAAAGCTCCTCGCTTCCACCTTTGCAATAAGGAAATGCAACTTTTCCCGCCACACTATACTCTTCTTTTTTTTTAAAACTATGTCCTCCTAGCAATTTCAGAGAAAGCCTTTAATATTTTTAAAAATCAATTTTTCTCCTTCCCTCCCCTTACCCATGAAGATCACCAAACTGAATTATTAAGACTTGGAAAACCTTCAGCAGCTCCTCTCGTCTCTTTTTCTCTCTACACCTGCAAAATTGATAAAAACGTCATTTACTTTTCTCCCCACCCATACTCGCTTGGTCGTCCTCCGATCCCACCGTGGTAGTCGTCGCGCGCGGAAGAGACGTAAATTTTTAAACGTGCTATAACTGCATTATCGATATATGGATTCTCCATTTAAATCAATTTACTCCATAAACGTCAACGCCACGTTCGAAACATCGATCACAGAGTAGTCAGCAGCAGCAGCAGCAGCAGCAGCAGTAACGGTAGTTCGAAGCAGCAACGTTGTCGTCGTCGTTGTATCTACCTTTTCTCCCTCTCTCTCTCTCTCTTTCTCCTTCTCTTCATCGCTGAAAATCCAAAAATACATTTTCAAAAGACTCGTGCCCCTCGTTCTGCCGAGCGACACGTACCTACGTCCGTACAGGTGTATATAGACACGTATACACCAACATGTGTATACGGCAATGTGTAGCACCTGAAAAGCCTGACGGCGTGCCAGAACAGGCCAGCCTCCGAAAACGCAGAAGCGCGAACGCAACGGGGGTCGATAAGCGCTTCGTCCCTGGGGAGGAGGAGGAAGTGAGAGAGAGAGAGAGACGAGGAATATAATGCACGGCCACGAAACGCGGCACGCGAGCTCACACGCTACGACGACGGCCCTGAAAACTAAGTAGAAGGTAAAAAGCTCAGTGGAACGAGTCGGTGTACTGTCAGCCCTGGTGTCGGTAAAGCAGATAGCGCCTCTATCGACTACCATCCGCTGGTAATGTAGGTTTCTTTCTGCGATCTAACCTACAGTCGGTAAATACGTTACCATAGCAGGAAAGTAGCTCGCGTGAACTGAGTACAGAATGACGCGGGAGGAACAGCAGCATCCCGTGCGTGAATGCATCAAAGGTTCGTTCCCTCCCTCGCCGTGAGCTCGTGTGACGCAAATGGAGCGTCGCGCGCCGCTGACGCAGGTGCACTCGCTTGAACTCTGTCTCTCTACCTTCCCCCTCTCTTTCTCTCTCTTCCTTTGTATATATACATAAACGCAATGCGCGCATGTACGCTAGCGCTGCGCTCTACATCAACCCTCGGTTTTCCTTTTCTTCCCCGTTTATCTTCTTGTCTTGAGTGCGGTAACTGACGCTGCTGCTGCTGCTGCCTCCTCCATGTCTTCCTATTCTCCTGTCTGGATTCTCATTGTTGGAGGAAGGCAATTTTCCTCCTACCGAAGCTGAATATACACGGACACAGACAACGCCGGGAGGATAAATAATGAGATGAACCTGCGTCTGTTACCTTCAATGGCGTAGGAAAAAGCAAAACCTGCGTGCGTAGGTCGCTGTTGATGCTGCAGGGCAATTCTGTCTATGTACGCGTGCGTATCTATGTATATATATATAGATGGTTTATACTTTGACGCATTTTCCAAGGCTTTTAAGACGATGTCTAGTTAATCGCGAGATAGAATTATGAATTCGCGTCAACGACAGCAATTTCGATGTATTTCCGAGTGAATTGATAGAGGTACGATGGGGGTTAGTGTTATACGATAATATACGCGGATGACACAGCTTGATGACTCGTTGGTATACGATGTATCTATGGGATATTTGAAAATCATTGCGAGTGAACGGATTTATGGGCGCGGTTATTGTTATTTTACAATTCATAATTTCAAATGATTCGAGTTTGGAGAATTATTATTGGTTGACGCGAGTCAAGTTACACTTTTTATTATTTTTATGATGTACGTGAAATATGATGATATGCTTTATGAGAAATATATATGACATATAATATATATATATATAAATATTTATGATTTATTGTTTATTATATTCCTGAAAAGTTTTATAACATTTAAAATAAAACAGAAATCTTGAAAACAGATGAAAATAGAATATTCCGTTGAAAGCTTCCTAAAATCTCGTTTCAGCATTGTTTTTTTTTACCGTGGTGCACATTTTAAGCATAAATTTTCATAAGCCAAATTTCCATCGAGATCCATGTTCATAAAGATTTAACAATAAAGATAATGTATTAAATTTTCCGCGCGAACCATTATTGTGCGAGCTTTTTCAAAATTATGCTAATTAGTTAAGTGGTGAGTTAAAATTAATTAAGGCGTGACGTCAACGGGTACAAGAGAGATTAAATAGTGAGAAGCAGCTAATGTAAACAAAACCTTTGAAATTTGATATTCTCGCGAGTTTATTCCCCATTGTGCGTTAAAAGAATGATATGCAATCGAAGTTTAGCGGTATTCGTGTCAACTACGTCAGCATTGAAAATACGCTGATACTGTAATGGCATTTTCTATCAAGTACACGTCGAAACGCTTTCCTGAAGTACAGACAAAATCGCAAAAGCAGTTTATTTCCATTTACCTCGTGATTTAAATATATATATACCATCTACCTAAAATTTCTCCGTATTAATTTAAATTCTAGAAACGTAGTCTCGCACGTTACTAATTTATTCTGAAATCACGCCCGCTTAAAATTTTAAAATCACAATGTACACTTTAAGCTTCTCCTCCTCGTTTATATATTCATGAACCCTGGTGCTAAAAAAAATGAAAGATGACAAAAACCATCCTCTTCGATATACCACAATTAAACAAACACTAACAAATATAATATACTATCTATCCATTCAATTATTTCCCACTCCATACCAGAGGATAAACTCATTTCCATCCCTCGAGAGTCGACGATGTCGAAACAATCGCTGAAACGAGATTCCGCCAATAGCGCACAAAAGCAGTTCGCCGCACAAGCTCTGCATTTCTCTCTTCTAGCAAAAAGCTTCTTACTACTACTACTATTACTACTACTACTACTACTACTACTACTACTACTACAGCTAACAGCTAAGCATTGTGCATCGTATAAGCGAGGGAGAAGGTAAGAAAAACGGAGTAGTGATGGAAGTGAGTATATATATATAAGTCAGTTGGTGGAGAGGAAGAAAAGAACAAAAAAAGAGAGAAACTCACCCTAGGGCCTTGGTGCTAATGAGCGGTGTCCTGAGGTTGAGGAAGCCGTTCTTCTTAACCGGTGGCTGAGTGACTTCTGGACCGTCGGTGCGGTCTTCAGCGTCAGCGTCCCGTTGCTTCGAGCGTCGGGCGCGTAAATACAGCCACGCGGCAAGGCCCAGCCCAAGGAGCACACCCAGCGCCCCAAGGGTGCCGAAAACCGCGGTCAGGATCACGTCCCGCCGCTCCATGCCGACCTGCGAACAGTTAACGTGTATCAGTTTCACGTGTTTCGTTATTAATTGTATTCTCTGTATTCTCTTTTATTTTTTTAAAATAATTCTTCTCATTATAGATTGTGAAGATTGAGTTTTCTTATGTTATTAGAACATTTCAAGTTTTTAATACAATAGCTGTTTTTAATGAAGAATTTAAACTAATTAATGTGGAATATTCTGTAGTATGCGTACGTGCAAGACTTTTTGATGTATTAAATCATAGCTTTTTTGCTAGGAACTCACCGTATCATCCCAGTTGTTCTAGCAGAGGGCTTAGAATTAAAAAAAAATACACATCTTGATAATGCAGTTATACTAATTGCATTCGCAATCAAGAAGTAATTTTTTAGAGTTTTTACATCATTTTTAAAATTTTTAATCTGTCAGCATTTAGCTGTAATTTAAATACAAATTTTCTACACACCAGGGATAATCGAATTCTAGTACTAAATAAAAAAGCTACCACACGGAAGAAAGTTATAAAAGGAAATAATTTATAATGCATACGTAATACTGTAACTGGATCTCGGATATTACTTTAGATAAGGTCAATTTAAACTATTGATAAACTCGTTGAAAAATATTAGTTTTAAAATATATAAAATAATGTATTTTGAAACAAACTCCGATAATGATCAAATGCATTGTCATATTAACGTAAACTTATACGTTTCAAATTTAAATGATAACAGTGTGATTAAAATAATACGGAATAAATTAAAATAGAAATCAATATTGTTCGTAAGAGCTAATCAGAATAAATTAAAATATAATTCCTGTTATACAAATAAATATTTAAAATTCTACAATTTACGAAAGCAAATTTCAATTAAAATTAAAGCATTCGTGTTTATCGAAGCAATTAGAAAATTAAATGGTTGTTAAATTAAACAAATGATTCAATAGTAAAACTTAATTAATGCAACTGCAATGAAAACAGTGTAGGCAACCAGTAAAGAATGACGATCAATATAGAAAATGTGTTCAGTAACAACATTCATGAAATAATTAAAGAGACAACATGAGGAAATTGCAGAAGATATTTTTAATACTATTATTCTATTGCTAATAGACATGCAGTATGTCGAGGTAACTAAAGGTAAAGTAAGGTAAGATAAATAAATTTTTACAAATTTTTAGTAGGTAAAACGTTTTATTTTGAAAAACACAGTTCTGTATAAGTAAAAAGCATGAATTAAAAAATCTTTCGTTATATTATAATTAAAAATTGCTGTTATACAGTTTTCACAAAATATAGTTTCTAGTATTATTTATAAGAAGTTATGTTATTAACTTTACACAGCATGTAAATATGTAAATAGTATACACATGTAACTATTAAATTAAATGATACGTTCTTTAATAAAAAATATTAACACATTTATATTGAATGATTTCTTATTATTTCAACTGACGAAGCACAATACAAACTGCAGTTTTAAAATGCATTGATTTAAATTAATATTTTACTGACTACTTCATTATGTTTCTTAGAATAATGCGAATACTTTATGTAATATTTTAAGTCTTCCGAACGAAAAGAAGTTTTATTCAAATATTTCCTTAATCATGCGATTACAAATGTACCAAACTCTAAAACAAAATTAAACTTTGCAAATTTGTACAAAACTCTATTCTCACTTCTCATGTAAATTGGTCTTAATAACGTTATTTCGTTGACTTTGCTTACTGTTCTCTGAATTTTCC
Organism: Torymus tubicola; assembly: GCA_035583055.1. Lineage (NCBI taxonomy): Eukaryota > Metazoa > Arthropoda > Insecta > Hymenoptera > Torymidae > Torymus > Torymus tubicola. Next base: position 9,502 of record JAWWEQ010048928.1, read on the forward strand.
CTGCGTAAAAGAAAGTAGAAAATTCTTAAATTCATGTTTCTTAACACTTTAAACGATAATGTAAGTTATATATATATATTGACTCCCTTGTGGAATCCGAAATTCCAATATCCCTGTGGGCATAAGCCACAACGACTATACTTTTAACATACTTTCGTTGGTGCGTGAAATACACTGAAATAGCCTGTCCAAACTGATATTTGCAGATTTTATTTACCAAGAAACGGTTGTTTTAAATAACAGAAAAACTAAAATGTTGATTAAAAATCAATCTCGTATAAATATAGAAACAATCTGGAAAAAAAAATATACAAAAATATTCTGTCAGTCAAAGAAAATATTTTTCAAGTCAATATTGGTTCTAGAAGAAATATAAAGAATTCTTTTTCATTTACCATTTACGAATCAAATTTAAACGAATCATTCTATTACGTAGTTAAAAAAAGTTAGTAAACAATTTTATTGTGATCAAATAGTTTTATTTTTAGTTTTCGTAAAAGTAGCTCTTTAATAACTCGTCGCGTGTCGACAAACATTTTCGAGACCCTTATGAACATTTTCCACGAAACAATAGCATTATACATCAAAAAGCTTAATAGCCTGATGACGTTAAACATTTGACACTAAAATTGTTATATTAGTTATTTAATAAAATATAAATTACTCTTAGAAACTCAATTTTACATTTTAACTGCTTGTATTTTATAATGTTTTACTTGCATCCGTTTTCCAGAGTACAAAAGTGTAACACATGAAAATTTATACCTCCTTGTTATTAGATCAGATCAACTTTTTTATCTTTACATAAAGTTTTACAATGCAAATGCTTTACTCGGTTATAAAATTTTATTTTACAAAGAGAAATATTTTTGGAATATAAAAGCGTGAGCAAACATACACGAAATATTTTATGTAATGGTATAAAAGTATAGGTATTTATGCTTATATGTATAAACATTATTTTTTTTATGAAAAGTGTGTGGATGTATTATATTTTTTTGAGTAAATGTATGGTTTCTCATTTTTTGAACGATTTTGCTCTTTTTATAAAGCAACTTTAAAAAGAAGCATTTTAAACGCCATGCTCATTTTTCAAGTAATATGTACTCGTTTACGTGTTGATAAAAATAGCGTAGTGCGAATAACTGTCATGTACAGGAGTACAAAGGAATATTGATGATACTTCACTGGAGCTTAATAATTTAATGACTGAAAAAAAAAATGTCATGAATTTGAGATCCATTTTTCTCAATTACTCTCAAAAGATTACGTGAATAAAACATAACAGGTTGTTGCTTACTAAGTTGCGCAAAAGTCATTTTTCCGTCACGACGGATAGAGCCAAAATGAGCTTTACATTTTTATATATAGTTGTTCTATGTTGATTCGATTTACATGTATATTGGCTAGAAAGCTAAGGTTATTGGATGAAATATTTTTTCAAAACTGTTACGCTTTAAATTTCATGACTAAGAATTACTTTTAGCAATATTTATATAACATATTTGCATACGTGTTTGACAGGCTTAATAATACCTTCAACTATTATACTGTTGAAGAGTTTTAACGAGTATAAGTTGTATGAGTTGAGAACTTCGTTAATACTGTTGTAATCATTCACTAACGACTTTCATAACATAAATCCACACATCGTAAGAGGTCCGTTAGGGCGAGTTAGTGATTTTAAGTGAATATTAAAAGTTTCGTCAACTGAGTTAGAATTTAATAACGTAGATGTAAACGATACATTAGACGATGGGATGTTATAATATAGCATAAAGAAGAAATTACCGTGTGATATATCACAGTTTTGTTTTTGTTATGTTATTGTTTTTTAAATATTTATATAACGTTAAAAAAAGCTAATTGTTCCTATAAATAAGTACAGCTTTTCAATGCAAGTAAACAACCATTTCAGTATTTACGATTATTTTTGAAAAACAAATAATATTTCATTGAGAATCAATTTATGTTGAAATTCGATATTAAGCTTTGCACGATATCTGATCAAAAGAGAGAATTTCACTTGCTATTTACAAGGTTAGATAAAAAAAATCCTATGCTTAATCTATTCATGCATAATATCTGGCCATGCATTAGTAATCATCCCGCATCTAGCCTCTGGAATCTGCGAGCCGGAGATTTTAATACCAGGATTTGCTCAGTCAACATGTTTACCAACCATAGACAAATATTGAGATAAATAAAATGTGAATGTTAAAAATGTTGTTAATATATATTATACATTTTATAAAACGAAATGCAAAAAATTTAATAACAAGCGTTCTTCAAGTTCTGATGCAATGGACAATTTTAATTTTAACGAAATACTTTGAAATCCTTTCCAACTGTATAATCTCTCCACGTAGTGAGAATAACTCAACAAAATCTTTATTGCTAACAAACAAAAATTCAATTATAAAAGAATGAATAGAAATAACGTTGTTTTCATGTCGACTTTTATTGAATATTTCAAATCCGTGCCAGATTCGATACAAAACTAACTGGAGAAAAATAAAAATCCTGAAAAAACTTTAAAATATTTCTCTCTCAAAAAATGCATACTAGTCTCCAAAAGAACTAAAAAATATTTTACACTAAAAAAAATACTCCACTTTACAATACAAGTCGCTACGAGATTTCGCTTTGTATCTACGTCGTACTACAAGTCTCCGCCTCCTATACCTTCCTTATCAGTTATTCAAACTCTAATTTACAGGCAAAAACGTAACCGCCCCTCCCACTCTATACATTCCCTAACTATCCTCTGTATATTGAACGAGCATCAAACGAGCGAACCAGCGCTTAAGAAGCAGTAATCCACGCTCTGGTCATCGGGGATTTCGAAAATCGTATCGAACGCGTGCGCGCATACTGAGTTTTAATCCTCTCGTGTATTAACCTGCCTGCGCGCTTGAGCGTGGTCTAAACTTAGCTACTGTGCAATAAGTTTCGCTCAGAGTAAAAAAAAAGAAGAAGAAATTAAATCGGCTTATAACCCAAAAGAAAGAGAGAAAAATAAAATACGACGAAATAACATAATTCTTGGAAGGAAATAGTCTTGGTGTGTTCTGGGAAAAGCATGAGACTGATATATATACGTTCTCGGAAACTGCAATCACTTGGCTCAATTAATGATGGAAAAGTGAAGATGAGAAAAATGCGTTCGCTAAGTTTAATTAACATTTAATTAAAAGTGGTGTACGGTGGAGCAAGGTGAAAATGATTAACCAGCCGTTTAATTTAATGTAATGCATACGTTTGTTTACTTCAGTGTTTATCGATAAATGTGGTTTTTTGAGTAATTGATTATTCTTATTTATCAGTTATTCATCACAATTAAGGATAAAAAAATATTATAAAAGGCAAGGTAAAAAACATTCTTTTACTTTTTTTCGACATTTCTTTATGTAATTTACTGAGGATTCGTCTGTTGAATATTTTTCCCTACTGGGTTTTCAATTACCATAATAGTGGTGGGAATGTGGCAGCTTAATAATTCTGTATAGCCATCGCCGTCACTATATGAGAAACGTATATAACGATGACGTCAAAGTTGCACTTTAATTTTTAATAAGTCTCGTTAATGTCGTTTCGCTGAAGGTGAGAATAGGATAACATGATTTGAAAGTTAAGTAATGTAAAAAGTTAACTAAACAAATTAACAATATATGACGCTTGTTTACGCTAAATTTTATACACGTCGAGACGCGTAGCAAACTTTTATAGATATGAAAATTAACAACATTATGATAATGATAATAAATTATAAAACTTTTAATTTCGATATTAAATAATAAATTGTTCGTTTCATTCGAGGTATAAAAATATTCGTAAACAGAATAATAAAACAAGACTCCTCAAAGCCAGTGTAGCCTCTACCCCCTAGACTAATGAAATACTTATCGTCATCTTTCAAAAATAAGACGAAAAGAATGATTAATCTCGCGTACGCGGCGTCTTTGAAAAATGAGGAAAATTCGCTTATACCTATATCCCTCCCCTCTGGCAAGCGCTCGCCCGTACGAAATAACGAATATAAGGATACAATGGGAACGTGATACCTGTCTGAAACGATATTTTCCTCCGTCGAGTCGTTCTCTCAAGAGGGTAAGAAGAATAGAATTACTGATACCATAGTCTCCCTCTCTCTCTCTCTCTCTCTTTCTGTTCATCTCAGTAATAAGCTGCACCATTGTAATCATTGTCGACACTAAATAAACGATTAATCGTAACGAGAGAAACCCACGCAGCAAATCCATCGGCGGTTATATATCCCTCCATTGAATATATCCGTTTTCAAGGGGGGAGGGGGGCAATTTTTATTTAACATCTCGTCTCTCACGACTATATCGATCCGAACAGAAAACAGATAAGCAAGAATGGCTTTTTTTCCAAGCAACTGCTGATATTTACCGAGTTGTTGCCTCGGGAAAAGTCGCAGTGATGTTGAATTTATGGTCCTCTTAAATTCGCATTTTTCGAGTTCGAGCTTCTACATTTATACGTAAATCCTCTCGTGTAACAGTTGCAGTCGTGTAGGTTTTGCTTATAAGATATATATACGCATGACGGTTGCCTTCCATTCTTCCGATTTAATTTTCATGATTGACTCGCGACAGAGAGAGAGAGGCAGACAGACAGATAAAAAGGGAACATAGTGCATAATCTTGCATAATGTAACGACGTCACGATGTCAGCGTCTATATAATGGAGAGGGAAACACATCGCAGTTTATGTATGCTGAACTATTATAAGGCATATACTTGTTTCAACGAGCATAGAGTTGGAAATGCTCAAATCCCGGGTGAATTGTAATATATATATGTTTCGTCTTAATTATAAATAATGTGAAATAAATCATATAAATTAATCATTATGTGATGTACGCATATAGTATACGAAGAGACATAGATATAGAGAACGCAAACAGAGCATTAGTTCGCGTTATAATTAAACTAAAATTTATTAATGGCTAATTACCGAAATGGAATAAACATGGAGTATTTGCATGATAAAAGCAGGTGGCGATAGAGTAGTAGTAGTGGTAGTAGTAGTGGTAGTAGCATTGATCGAAACTAAATTTAATATTCCACATATAAACGAGGAAATTTTGAGGTTCGAATATCGTGAAGATTGTATCTACTATCATGTTATTACATTGATATTCCCTATATTATAACAAAATTTTGAAAATAATATTTTAC
>JAWWEQ010048929.1:0-14705 GCA_035583055.1 Torymus tubicola
GCGCAAAATTCCACTTCTGATGCTTGTTTAGCGGGCGCAAAGTGCCCGATTCACGCCCTAGGGCGCAAAAGTGCCCGCTAAACAAGCATCAGAAGTGTAATTTTGCGCCCCGAGGTTCAAAAAATAGTATACGCCACATAGGCGCAAGGTGATTAACGCCCGAGTCGAGATTGACGCCCGAGCGAAGCGAGGAATCACCTACTTTGCGCCCTTGTTGCGTAATGTACTAATATGTGATTACTTTATAAATAATAATATAATATAATTATAATAATAATATTTTTTCTACAATGATGTTAATATCCTGCATCCAATCGTGCCCATAAGTTATGTTATTTAACAACTAACTCAAACTATTATATATAATATACATGTTAATATCAACAGTGTTTATATAGTGATTTTTAAATCGAAATTTTGTTTATAATATTCTAGCTTGACTTCCATCCACTATATATTGAATGCGCGAAAGAACTTAAGATAGAAATAGGTATTATTACTGATTTTCAAGCATTTTACTTAATATGCAAATTCCGATTGATAATGATTATTATATGTCTAGATTTATCAGAAACCTCAGCTGAATTGGACAAGCGTGTTAGTGAACCTAAAGGATATCATGAAATAAACTGTATTGTTGCTTGCATGTTCCGAAAAGATGATAAGAATGGAAAAAGTTTATATGACTCGTTGATGCGCACCGTGAACGACGAAGGTAATCTTTAAGAGAATCTTTCGTTGGGCGAGAAGAAAAACGCTCTATTTAGACAAAACGCTTAATTGGTTTTACCTCAGCTAAGTGCCTGTGTAAGGTTTCATCTGGCTGCTACGACATGCCATCTTTTTTATACACTCGGCTGAGATAATAAGACTTTTTTACGTGCTTTGCTGGGACACAACTTTCTTATTATTTGTAATAACATGTATAAATTGTTTTGTAGCAAAACCAAAAAGACGTATGCAGATGTTGGAAAAGTTGAATAAATGTAATGAAACAGGTAAGAAAAATAGAATTGTTTGACATAATTATGATTTTACAGTAATTTTTTTTTAATTTTTACGTATATAGATGGTCATGATGACTGCAAGTTAATGGCATGTTATGATCTCAATAAACCACCAGTTTTCGATCACTTTATACAAGCACCCTAGTTTTTTTTATTATTATACTAATATATTTTTGAAGAATGTAAAAATATTATTAAAAAAATGATGTGTAGCTACATAATTAATAATAATTTATAATGGTAATATTGTATACTGTATCTAGGAGAAAGTCAGACCACTGAATTACGAATGTACAAGCAATTTAACAGTCACTTTTAAGAGTTTAAACAGTGCATTATCGGTGCTCATTTTAAAACTTCTATAACTTTGAAATAAATCAACATTTTTTAATTCTTGTAAAAGTGAATGAAAGCTCATCATTGTTAGTTTTATTTTCTATTTTTTAAGCGTTTATTAATACAGTTTTCTGCATGTTTCTGCGTCTGAAAACTTATCCCAAAGTTTCAGCCGAATCCGTGTTCCATAAGTCTTATCTTCTCCTAGAAAATATTAAGATAAATAAAAATAATATAGAGCTGTAATTAACCAACAATAAATTGAAAATATAATTTATTTTTATCATATGTTTTCCAACCATGTTAATGTATTGTAGGATAAATTTTATTACTAATTTTTTAATAACATCTTATGTTATAGTGGGTATTATAATTAGGTACACATTGGTTTATGTTATGGGTTTTATTTTATTATTATAACAATTGTTTATAAATAAAATTCCATAAGAAATCATCGTTGCAGCGTAAACGTTTCTTACGACTTTATGTATATTTCATACGTGCGCTATAAGTATCAAATTTTCATAAAACACCATTTGAAAAAGTTACTGAAGAAAGGTATGCATGATCCTATGCCAGTAAAACAATCCGCCATGAGGCGTTGAAACAACTATTACACGGTCGTGAGCATTTTCGAATACGAAATGAGAGACTATCAGAAATTATCAATTCAATTCTTATCCTTGACGAATTTTCGAGGATACATATAGACTCGATTTTGAAGAGTTTCTCCGATTCTGACGAGCTCAACATCAAAACAAAAGTACTTTTTGTTAGGACGAGACAAGATCAAAGTCGAAAGAGTTAAAGTGCCTTTCTCCGTATCAGTTAATAAGTATTTAGGGAGGGTTAATAAGATGAAGAAATATCTATGGCACATTGTATCTACTAAAAGCCACAAGACACATTCTTTCCAAGACCATCCGAACTACGTTAATATCAACGCTAATATATTCCATTATTGACTACTACAGCTCGGCAATTTGTGATCTCACTGTGGACGAAGAAAGAGATCTTAATAAGATTTGCCTGTGATTTAAAACGCAGGGGTTTGTTAAGGCTCATTCACAAGATCCTACATACTAATAGTCCAAAATGCCTATAGCAGAGCAACTCACTCATCTGTCAAGCTCGGAAGCAAAAACCGTCAGAATGAATTCCGTAATCATCCAAAAAAAGTGAAAATATTATAAAATATGTAACTCCTGAATATACCAACTGGCCGATATTTTTACTAATAGGTTCTTAAGGCTATACGATAGTCTCAACATATATGAATTAAAATCGTAGCTTTAAATTTTTAACTAAGCATAAATAAGCGGAAATGTCAAATATGTAAATTAAGCGGAAGTGCTGAATATCTTTCTGCATATGCGTATATACGTTCAAACGCAAGTACTATGTCTCTGTACGTTAAACCGACATATGGGTTTATGAGTATGTATGTACCATATTGTATAAAAGAGAAAGAGAGCGAAGAAAGTCAATATTTCTATCTCTGTCGAATAAAGGTCGTCTCCGTTTACGTGCGAGTGCGGTACTTACATAGAGACTTAAGTGTTTTATATTGTTCTTAAGCTAAATAAAGTCTTACAGAAAATAAAAAATTAGCTTCTTTCTACACTATCCTCTGTTATAAATTTAACAGTACTATCTCTCTGCAATATTATACGCATTTGGCTTATTTTAGAAAATATTTATAGACCTGAAATTATGATATTCCTATTTTTAATTTTAATTATTCATACTTGATTCTCTCGAAAACTAAGAGAGTGTAATTACTCTTTGTTTAACTACTGATGCTTGACATATAAAATCATCTTATCTTATCATATCTTATTAAGTACATTTTATTGCAGAAAAACGTAAAAAAATCTTCTTTTGCCATATTTTTTTGACTTCAGTTCTAACTCTGATTTTATCATCAATTAAGATCATAATCAATTTAAAAAAAAACCTCGAAGAAAAAATATAAAATGTATCTTGGTGAGCGTACCTAATACATAAAAATAAGTGTTACAATTTTGTGGCTTTAAATTAAATTCTTTATTAATAAAATTATAGTATTAAATCATTTTTATACATCCTGTACGACACAATGAACGCTTCTAATTTATAATTAATTTTAAACGGTACTAAATTATTTTGGAATCGTTTGGTGATACCTTCCATAACAATGGGGGAAAGCAAAAAACACTTGAGCTCCCATCCAAAATATAAAGCCAATATTTTTAGCAAACTTTTTCTATGGTAAGTTATGAAATTTCATTGTAAACTATTTCTATAAATTGACACTCGTGTTAATAAGTACTGTTATAGTTGGGCTGTGCCATTAGTCTGGTATGCACGAAAGAACCGTATTGGCACGAAAGATCTGTATGAAGTTTTGCCAGAGAATCGAAGTAAACCTCTTACTGATAAACTAGAACGGTAATTAAAATAATTTTTTTAATTTATTTCATTGTATATTTTTTTGGCGTTTGTCCGAACAAAGTACATTTTTTGTACAGGATTTGGGAAGAAGAAGTGAACGATGCTCTGAAAAAGAAGAAAAAACCAAAGTTTTGGAAAGCCTTATGGAGATTATTCAGGTGCGATTTTTCCAAATATGCAATTCACGTTCTTATCAGCCCTGTCGGTGTTGGGTAAGAAATTAATAAATTTTCTTAGTCGAGTAAAATTATTTTCGTCATTCAACTTTAATAATTATTTTTCATTTTAAACAAAAAGATTATCCCTACCTATCTTAGTAAGTAAAATAATTTCATATTTTGACCCGAAGTCAATAATGACACCTGTAGAAGGTTACGGATATGCAGTGGCCATTATGATAGTGTCTCATTTAGAAGCTATGTTATTCAGTTACGGACATTTTGGGTTGAAAAATATCTGCGTGCGTATGAGAATTGCCTGTTCATCGCTTATATATAGAAAAGTAACAGAACTCTATAATATATATATTATTTTTTTTATAATTTCCAAAAATCACAATAATTAATAAATCGTAATATTAGTTGTTAAAGCTACCGCATTATTCTTCGAAACAACTTGGTACAGGAGAAGTAATTAACCTACTATCGAACGATGTAGTAAGACTCGAATACTTTTTTCTCGATTTACATTGTATCTGGGCTGTACCAACGATGACATTGGCAATTTGCTACATGGGTTGGAATACAAGCGGCGCATCATCATTGTTTGGCATTGGTCTACTCGCATTGCAAGCTATTCCTTTACACGGTATAATTCCAGCTTTTCTAATTTGTTCATGGAATAGTTGTGATTGTTTAGAGAGAGGGAAATGGTACATTTATAAAACTGACGATTTCTTTTCAGTTGTGTAACTGATTTATATAAATTGAATGAATAATTTTTTTTTTTAAAACGCTTTACATTCATTTGTACTCTTAGTAGAATTGCATTAATCGAATTTGGCCAATAGTTTAATATGCTAAATTCTACGGGAGTAAAATTAGGCAGCCCGCATCTCGTGTTTGGCAATATAGACGAGATATGGACTGTCCAAGTTTTTTCCTCCCTAGGTGCGTAATATACTATTCTATTTTAAAAGACCAAATGTTGTTGAAAGGGAGTTTCATTTTTCATTACTATAGTTGTTGATTTGTATAGCCTAATGTGTAATTTTAGGTATCAGTACATATTTGCACAAATATCTTCGTGAGAAGATTGCTATAAGATCTGATAAAAGGCTACAGCTTCTGAATGAAAGTATCAGAGGCATGCGAATTTTTAAGATGTTTACCTGGGAAAACCCATTCGAACATTTAATAAAATTGGCTAGAAGGTCAATATAATTAATATTTAAAATTATCGTCATGTTTTATCATATTGAATTATTGTATAATACAATTTTATTATTTGCAGAAAAGAAATTAATCTTATTGCAGCTGAAACGTGTGTAAAGCAATGGCCTATGATGATAGGCACATTTATAAATCAAGTATCAATACTGATCATTGTAGCGATACTTAAATTTCAAGAAGCCGTGATAAATCCAGCGCAAATTTACGCTATGGTCATGTATTTGAGTGGTATGCGATGGCAGTTCGTGTACTGGTTAGGTGGAGCTCTTCGTAGTAGCGGTGAATGTATTGCTGCTCTGAATCGAATTGAGGTATCATACATTACATTTTAATGAACATACAACTACCTATCTAACGAAATATTTTTCCAGGAGTTTTTACTTCTAGAAGAATTAATACCTAATTTAACGCAGCCAAGCGATGATCAAGCCGAAGAAATGGTTTTAATAAAAAATGCAAGCGCTTGTGTTGTTAGCAAAGCAAATGTTAATATACTAAGTGATATTAATCTTGAGATTCTTCCAGGGAAATTATACGCGATACTTGGTCCCATAGAGTCAGGAAAGGTATCATTCTTACAGAATCATTGATTTAGTTATAATCGAAATTAAAGTTTGACGTAAGATTCATTCAACATACACAATCTTTCAGAGTTCTTTACTGAAGTTAATTCTCGACGAATTGAAAGCAACAACTGGTAATGTTAATGTTAAAGGTAATATATCATTCGCGAGTCAAGAGCCATGGCTGTTCAATGCATCCATTAAAAAGAACATTCTTTTTGATCAACCATATGATGACGAAAAATACAGGAAAGTTATAACGGCGTGCGCTTTATTAAAAGATTTTGTTCAGTTGCCTGATGGTGACGATACCATAGTTGGTGAACATGGTTCTGTTATTAGCGGTGGTCAACGCGTCAGAATAAACTTTGCTAGGTAGTGATGTGACTTGTACCTGCGATAAATTTTATTTTATTATATAGCTAATAAAAATTAATTTTTTATTCAGAGCTGTATATAGAGATGCAGATATATATCTTTTAGATGATCCACTATCCGCCGCAGATATAGCAGTTGGACAGCACTTATTTGAAAATTGTATAAATGGTTTATTGAAAAATAAGACTCGCATCCTAGTGACGCATCATTTGCAATATTTGGAAGAAGCAGATGGGATAATTCTGATGGAAAATGTGAGAGTTCTCTGAATGCAATACTCTATGAAATCCGGTATAAAAATAAATATAATTTCTTTTTACATAGGGACGCATAGAATATCAGGGAAATTACCACGGTTTTCAGAAACAAGATAAATATTTGAAATATTTGGATGCAAGTGATGCAACTGATGATCTAGTTGTAGAATCAAGTACATCTTCTGGACTGCCTTCAAGTTCGAACATTGTTGTAGATGTGGATGAAAAAGCTGAAGAAGAACTTAAAGAAGAATTTGAAGAAAGTAAAAGATTGATGGCAATGCAGAGAACCATAAATATAAAAGATCAAAATACTAAAGAAGTTATTCGAAGGGGATCATATGATACGAATGATTCATTGAAATCAATATGTACATCTTACATTAAAGCTGGTGGAATACGCATGTTAACTTTAATAGTTATAGTTATAGTTACGATGTATGCATTGAGCAATGTTTTCGATTACACTTTTTCCGAATGGTAAGTCTATAGCAAGTTAAATTACCGTTGCACTTTATTTACATGACATTATCGATATTATTTCAGGATTAAGGATCAAAATGGAGAGTATAATATTAATTTAAATTCTTCTCTCCCCGTCCCCAAGGAAACAGATTTTTCGTTCTTCAATTCGCTCAACGTACTTGGAGGCCTAATATTAATAATAATTTTTCTAGCAATATTAAAGACAGTATTACTTACTAAATTTAGTACTAACGCAAGCAAAGTCATTCACGATAAGATGGTGCATTGCTTGTTTAATGCCCCAGTAACATTTTTCGATAACACTGACTCTGGTATTCATAAGATATTTTATTTTCATAATTTCATTGATAAATATTAGTTTTGATTAGAGATGTAACTATTAATTTATCTTAATAGGTGAAATTCTCAATAGATTTTCAAAAGATCTGGGAACAGTAGATTATTATACTCCTTTCTATACAGCCGAAATAATTGACATTATAATTTTTACACCACTATTTTTAGTACAAATAATGATCAATAACATATGGTTAATCATATTGTGTGTAGCAATGATCTTCCTATTTTCCAAAATTGTATATACTTTCTCCAACATTCTTCGAGAATCCAGAAGATTGGAAGCTAATTGTAAGTACTATGCAAAATAAAGGAAATCCAAACAGTTTTGTAACGCGTGCATTATACTTTTCAGTAAAAACTTCGGTATATTCCCATGCTAGTACTTCCTTATGCGGTGTGGCAACGATTCGCTCCTGTAAAGCTGAATCAGCAGCTCACAAAGAATTTGATATTCAACAGGATAATCATACTGCGGCGTTCTCTACCTATTTAGACACAATGTTTGCGTTTTTTTTGTTGGTTCAAGTATTACAATCGATGTTCATATCTATAGTGCCTTTCACATTTCTCTTCTTCAAAGATACTAGTGTTTCCGGGGCTACCGTGGGTTTGGTGATGAGTGGGGTGCAATTATTGACAGGCAAAATCATGCGTTGCGCAAAAACTTTTACAGAACTGAGTGTACAAATGATTTCAACCGAAAGAATTTTAGGTTACACTAAAATTAAACCAGAAGAAAAGAATAAGAAAAGTACTGAGGAAAGGCTGCCTGATGTATGGCCGGTTACAGGAGAAATAAAGTTTGATCATGTGTACTTAAATTATTCCGAATCTTCTGCACCGATTTTAAAAAATTTGGATTTTACTGTTGAGTCGCAATCAAAGGTATTGTTGGATATTTGGTATCAATATAGATATTAATTATTGCCGAAATGCTATAAATAATTTGGATGAAATTACTATTGGTGTTTCTGTTTAACTTTCTTTGTAACTTCATAAATTGTTTTAAAAAAATAGATAAACAATAACGGTTGTCAGTGTTACTGCAGCTCTATTATACTTTTACATCCAGATTTTTCTTCATCTATTGTTCTAACATAATATTATAGACTACAAGAATGACTTTATTATTTTAAGGTCGGAATAGTTGGACGTACAGGTGCAGGAAAATCATCAATGATAGCAGCTCTGTTTCGATTAGCTGAAATCAAAGGTTCTATATTCATCGACAGCATTGATACATCAAAGGTAGATCTTCAGCAGTTGAGAAAGAAAATTTCAATTTTCCCTCAAGAACCAATACTATTCTCCGTATCATTGAGACAAAATCTTGATCCTTTGCGTGAACACAATGATGCCACTATTTGGGCGGCTTTAAGCGATGTCAAATTAAACAAGGATTTTCAATCTCTTGACGGGATTTTAAATCACAATTCTTTTAGTAAGGGCAAACGCCAGCTGCTGTGTTTAGCTCGTACAATACTCAAGGAAAACAAGATTTTAATACTAGATGAAGTTACAGCCAATGTTGACGCACAAACGGATGCTTTGATACAGAAAATAATTAGGGAGAAGTTTAGGGATTGTACAGTGTTAACAATAGCTCATCGTTTACAAACAGTCATAGATTACGACAAGATTTTAGTAATTGATAAAGGCGAAGTTGTTGAGTATGATCACCCACACGTATTGTTACAAAATAAAAATAGCTATTTCGCCAAGATGGTCGAGAAAACCGATAGCGTTACGGGAAATCGACTGCGAAGAGCAGCGGAAAAAGTAAGTTTAGACTGGATGATATATAAAATAAGTATAAGAATGAACTTTTACACAAATAAATAAACATAATGATAACTATTTTTAGGCCTACAATTATGTTAACGTCGTATCATTTTAATTTAATCACAAATGCACACAAAATATATTTTATTGATATGAAAACGGACATTAGGTTTTAAACAAAATAAAATGTATAAGTGAAAATTGCGTTATGTGGAGCGTATTCAGTAGTGCTCGACTAAGCGGTAACTGATCTGGTATCTTTCTCGGCCTACCGTGTGTAGAAAGCAGAGTAACGTTTTTCTCAAGTAGCGCAGCGCTCGAAAACCATCGTGACCTTGGAACCGGTTACAGATAAATATACTAGTTGCACGAATACAGTTGAAAGAGATAAGATTTTATATATATACACAGACCTGCAGAATTTAATTAATTACCGATTTTATAAAATTTTAATATTAACTATGTTATAGTCTTTGGAAACATCAGATATTAAAATATAGTACCATAAAAGTTTTATTAAATCTTTTGTAAGATTTATTGTTTTTATATGTACAATTTTTTATTAATAATAGCTAACTTTCAACCGCTATTTATCAATTGTATATAGTATAATTACAGTGTAAAGTATAAGTAAAAAATATAAGATTATATTAAATAAGTTTTGTAAAAATATAACAAACACTTGTAACTTGTACCATTAACATCAAACTGTTAATCTCGTAATGGAAATAAATCAAGATATTGTCAAGGCATTTACTTATATTTTTTTATAAATATAGTAAATAATTAAGTCATTAATATTATATAAATTTTATTTTAAAAAGCTAGCTGTTGTAGGATCACCGCCAAAGACAAAATTAACATTAATTGTAATTTAATTGAGAAATATATATATTTAGATACGTTGTTTTAAAATATTTAATTTGATTGGGCAATGATACAATTTTCCATTTTCTTTTGCTACATCTTTTTTCTGTGTAGAATATATTTATAAACTTTACAAATTCGTTTAGATGACGAGACTTTAAAATGATGAAATCATGTAGTTATTAGGCTCCTATACGCGTCAACGTAATTTAATTTATTATAAACTTCAAATATATGCAAAGGTTTTTATGGTAACTTATATTAATCATAATTTAATTTTTCATTGAACATTAACCAAGTTGTAAATGTTGATCAAAAGAGACTGATTCATATTAGCAATTATTAAAGTAATAAATATGGGAATTTTCTCTAGCTAAATCATTCGGAAAACACAGAGATTAACTTTTTAAATATTTTGTAAATATTTTTCTACATTCATTACTGTAAATGAAGGGATTTTCCAAAAATAAATCTGATGAGTTTAGCAGAAAATATAACTTGTTTATATACACGATGTGTTTTACCATCTGAAAACTTGTAGATAACATGTGTTTTGTATCTTTCAGTACAACGCTAAAAATATTATTACGTTGTTCATAATTTAATCGCACTTGTTACATATGTTTGCATTTTCTCAGTCATCTAGAGATTATTCTCGATTACTATATAAAGACTTGTGAGATTTTCACTATTCGTCAATTACAGAATAAACTGCAGTGAAGTATCTTAAGAAGATTGGATTATAATTAACTATAGTAAATCTCAAAATGAATAAATTATTGTTTTTCTTCGCATTATTCATCGTTGGAACGTTTGCGGTAAGATCTGGTTTTAACAATAAATCGATATTATTAACCTCTCGAGTATTAACATTTTTTTCGAATAATCAATATTACTTTTTTATTCTAAAGCCATATAAACTATTTCAAATAGTTAAGATTTTGAAACTCAGTACTGCTAAGAAATGGACTACTTTTTACGCGAAATACTCTCGATTGTTTGTCGGTATCATTTGTTTTGCGCCAGTGAGTTTCTCAAATCTCACACGTTAATTTATTTCAATAAATCTATTAAAAACTTTTATTTATTGAAATAGGAAGATGCTGCTGATATTTCAGTCGAATCTCTATGCTTAAAGCAGCAAGGATTACAGCATCGTGAGTTAAAATAGTTTTACGGATAATTATTTTACAATTAATATACATAAATATAAAAGTTAAACACTACATTATTATTACTTAACAGCGTTGGTCCAATATTTTGATGAAATAGAAAAACCAAACTCCGATATTCTAACACCTGAAGTTGAAGACAAGCTGGCTTGCACTTTCGCTTGTATATACGAAAATAATAAACCTCATACAGCGTCTCTTCATGATCTTCTTACTGGCGTATTTAATAGAATTGGTATATGAACAAAATCTGATAATTACAGTTCTGATAATTGATTTACATTTTATTTCTTCATTTTAACTTAAAAAATTCTATTTTTGAAGATCTAGATGTTACAGGAGATAAGCGCGAAGAGCTATTGGATATTGCAAATAATTGTCATATTCGAGGTAAACATATTTAACATTTTCGCGATAAATTATGTTATAAGCTATTAATGTCAGTTTTGATACCCAAACTTCTATTTTTTTTCTACAGCAGGAGAAGATCTTTGTAAATATCTACAATGCATCAAACTAATGAAGCAACCAATGGTGGGCATTATTTTTGAGAATAACCTTAGGAGGCATAAAAATAAACAATAAATAATTTTATATCACTAATGTTAATCGAGATAAAAATAAAATATTTGAATAAATCTATTTTTTATAAAAGAAATCTGCGAAATGATTATTTATAAATCCTGTTGTAATTATATACATAATATCATTATTTTTATATATCAGTGTCTATTTCGGCTTGATTTAAATTTGTAATTGAACAATATTCATAGAAGGAGCTTAAAACTATATAATATATAATATAATAACTTTTTCTTAACTGAATAATAGTAGTTTGACAGAAAAATAAAAATTATTGCTATACACGATATACTGTGTAAAAAACTATATCTTTCGTTGCGACGCCAAAATAGTATATTACGCAACTAGTGCGCAAAGCAGGTGATTCACGCACGAGTCGGGTTTTTCGTTTGAGCGTAGCGAGGGTGAGAAAAATTACGAGTAAATGCACATAAATGAGGTAAAAAAGAAACATAATAATATAAATAAACTAAGTAAAGTTAATTAACAAAACTATTACAATAAATACAAAAAAAATAAATCATACAGAATTTATAATGGTTGTTTCCATTTTTTAACGACAAATTTAACCGAAAAATTATTCAGGTTGAAAAAAAAAATCTTATTTGGCAATAGGGAATTGAGATGATTAGTATGGATTTATTTATACTCATGTAGCATCGTTGATTTTGATTAGGTTTAGAGCGAGCGTCAACAATTCCATGAAATACATATCGGTTTGTTTACTTATTTTGAGAAATTTTCAAGCAAAGGGTTCAAAGCGTGCTCAAAGCAAGTGTTTTGCATAGTTTGTTATGCTTGCTTACCGTGTGCAAAGTAATATATGTTTATATATATTGTCACGGCACACTGTGACAATATTTAGACGGTGTGTGCGTAAAGCACCTGCTTTCGATCTGAGTGTGTAAATCTATTGCTTTGCGCACTGAAAACAAGCAAAAGAAGCAGTTTTTGTTTTAAAATTATTTTTTTCTAAAAAGGATGTTGAGTACTATAACTTACTAAATTTTTAGTGTTTTTTATTCATTATTTTTGGAGAAAAGAAAATAATTTATAAAAAAGTGATTTTTTTGTCGTTGCATAACTAGAGTACAATTTACTTAATCACTTTAAAATTCTTTACAGGGGTAGATTTAGTATACGAATTGAAACAGTTTTTTGGGCAAAAAGATTGATCCATAAATTTCGAAGATATGTTAAAACTTTTTTACTTTTTTTTTTTAAATCGTAATTTCTCAAGAACGGCTCTATGTATCTGAATGAGATGTATAGTATTCGAAACAAAATTAAATTATCTATATTTTCTAAAAAAATTAATTTTCTAGCTATTACGGTATAACAGCTTCCAATCTAAGACTTATTTTTCTCTGACGAGAAGTGCCAGGTTTTGTGGATTTTATCTGAGAGCGAGATTTGAGATTAATCATTTTGGTATTGTTAAGTATTTTTGGTTGGGATATATATATATATATAGAGAGAGAGAGAGAGAGAGAGAGAGAGATTAAAGGTGGACGGAACGTGGTTTATGTCTGGGAGAGTGAAGGTTGTAGGAAGGATTGCTCGTGAAACCTGGCGATTGCGTCGTCAAATGGAGCGACGGATGCGTTGTCGGAATGTGGAAGTGGATTTGCAGACTGACAGCCAACTGCGGGTAATTTAGGAAGCATTAGACAGAGATTGGATGTCTAATTTAGTTAAGATTATCTGGGAGATTTCTGTTGGTAATTATTTTATAAAGTCAATGTGGGGTTGTTGATAGACGCCGAGGTAGCTCATAAAATTCTTGAAGGAGTCCATTGTGATGTTTTTTATTGTAACTCTTTACTTTTTAAGAACAGAAGAGCAAATAACGACGGGAGGTCCAGCGGTACCTTCTACACCCACCGCTGACGCACCTGATTGGTCGACGGTCATCCACCACTCAGAATGCAGCTTAGGCACCCGATAACCATCGGCCAATCACAATAGAACTTGCACCTGATTGGTGGAAACCAGCCAATTGTTTACAACTCAAAATTTCGTGGAAAACTATGCAACGTTTTTCTATAACTCTAAACAGAACTAAAAACCGTTACTAAATAATATTTTCCATAAAATATTTTCAATTGTTTTCGTGAAAAATTTATTTTTTGAATTTCAATTCAATAAAAGGAATCGATAACTAAGTTTGAGGAAGCTAAGTACCAATGAATTGCCAGCGGTTTTTTAATCGACTGGGCATTACGGAAGATAAGCGTAGAGAACTGCTTGATATTGTAAATAATTGCAAAACTAGGTCGTAGCAATGGTTATTACTTCTACTAATGTTTTATTTAATGTCAGTATAAAAAATTAAGATTTTTCTGAGGCGAGCAAAAATGTTTGTAAATATATCTACAATTTTTCAAAGCGACGAGTCAATCGTTCGCCAGTATTCCTCTTTCATAATTTAATTATTCATTGAACTTTAATTAAGTTGTAAATGTTGATCAAAAGAGACTGATTCATATTAGCAATTATTAAAGTAATAAATATAAGAATTTTTTCGAGCTAAATCATTTGGAAAACACAACGATTAACTTTTTAAATATTTTGTAAATATTTTTCTAAATTCATTACTGCAAATGAAGGGATTTTCCAAAAATGAATCTGATAAGTTTAGCAGAAAATATAAATTGTTTATATACACGATGTGTTTTACCATCTGAAAAACTGCAGATAAAATGTGTTTTGTATCTTTCAGTACAACGCTAAAAATATTATTGCGTTGTTCATAAGTTAATCGCACTTGTTACATATGTTTGCATTTTCTCAATCATCTAGAGATTATTCTCAATTACTATATAAACACTTGTGAGATTTTCACTATTCGTCAATTACAGAATAAACTGCAGTGAAGTATCTTAAGACGGTTGGATTATAATTAACTATAGTAAATCTCAAAATGAATAAATTATTGTTTTTCTTCGCATTATTCACCGTTGGAACGTTCGCGGTAAGATCTGGTTTTCCTTATTATACAATATATTTTATAACAATTAATCTATATCATTAATCTCTCGAGAATTAACATTTTTTTCGAATAATCAATATTACTTTTTTATGCTAAAGCCATATAAACTATTCTAAATAC
>JAWWEQ010048930.1:0-14702 GCA_035583055.1 Torymus tubicola
AGAATATTCCACTGTTTGGCAACACGCGCGCACGAATAAACAGACACGTCTATCCTCGATCGCGTCTCGGTCAAGACCTTACAACAAATAAGTATAAAAAAACATTTAAAAGAAGTCATGCCAGTTGCGTTTGGATTATATATATTATTGCTGCTATTTTTATACCGGAATTAGTTAAGTTATACTTTGGGTTCGGATATTCGAAAGTATAACGAAAAATAGTACGATTTCACAACTTAATTAACTGGAATATCACAAAGTGCACATTACTCGTTATTTTAAATTGAACATTTCAATCAATTTGGTTTAGTTTAATTGTTATTATATATTCCATCATATTATGTAAAAATATTAAACGTTTCCGACCGATATACGAATAAACATTTAATTCAATATAAAATTCTCGGAAAGCAAATAAATTATTTAAATTGACATAAATCTAAAATAATCGCATTTCGCGGTTCTTTCTTTCCACCGTTCATCGAATATCCCACTAAACTAATTGTTACTTTCATCCTCGTATAAACCTATTTATATAACACGTACTATTTTTACCTATACAACCTTCAAACAACGATCCAATATATATATCCACAAAGGTGCGGATACCAACAACAATTACGCTAATAACCCTTCCATTCTCTCTCCCCCTCACTCTCTTCTCGCATTCTTACACAACTCTCCTGCTATTCACACCCCCTTTCTCTAATCCCTCACCACTACCACTTCTCTATACGTTCAACCTCACTTGCCGCAATGCACCCTCTCTCTCTCTCTCTCTCTACTTCTACCGGTGTGGTCTACCTTATACATAGCCGTCGCCGTTACTGCTGCTGCTGCTGCTGCAGATCAATGCCTCAGCGAATTTCTCGGTCAGGGCGCGCGAACGATTCTATATAGGTAGGCCGGTTGCTGCTGCTGCTACTGGCGCCGGCGGATGAAAAGCGTCACTCCATTAGCAATATCGTTATTGAACAATAGACGGTAGAAGAGAGAGAGAGAGAGAGAGGGAATGACGTGTACACTAGGCTTGTTTTCAATCAACGTCGATTACCGTCTCGCGTATATATACGCGTGCGAAAACGTTGGATGCATGCGTGTGTGTGTGTGTTTAGTGTAATTCGCGAGGCGGCAACGGCGAGTATGGGTAGGTATAGGTATATATACCTGAAGTGCGTGCGCGAAATACAAGTAGGCAAGTGTGTTTATATATGCGTGTGTGGAGGAACGCGAACGCCAGGTTGATTAGATGTGGTATACGAACGATGGAAGTTCTTGGAAATTACAATTTGATTGTGGCTTCGTGATGTTATGTGTGGATGCAAGTGTTGTGGAGATGGTTTGCTCGATTAAATTTGCACACGCGTGATTATTTGGGCGAAGGAAATTTGATTTTTGTTCCGGTTGTTGTCAAGGTCGTTGGAGGGTACTGTCCTTTTTTTTTTGGAGAATGACTGTATGCAAAGCTGCGTTTGTTATAGTGAAAGCTGAAATAAAGTGGTTAAAAAGTTATAGAAAGGAAAAACAACAATTGGGAAAGATGGTTTTCTTAAGCCAGTGATTTAACTTCGATATGTGTATTACGATTACTACTATTTGTATAGTTTCAGTGCAGAATATGGAAACGTCTTGGTTTATATTTGTACTTTTATGAGTAGCACTAAATGTGGTGATCTTATATCATGATAATAACTAATGTTCTATAAATAATGATTTTGAAATAGTTAAAGTCGCGTTGTTGGTATCGTATGTTAATTTCTGCTTCCTAGTTTAATAATATTTAGACGTAAAATTTTCCCCTGTAAGCTCAAATTATGTAACATAAGCTCACGGACTGAAACATCAATTTTGTAAATTTACCATGTTATCCAATACGAATATTGTATAGCAATACAAGGTAATGCATACGACGGAACAAGTATCGCTTTAAGTGATTTTATCGACAAAATTGATTGTATTGATAAAATTTGTTTACAGTCGCTTAAAAAATTAAATAAATTTAATAAACAAATAGATGGTATTTTCAGCATGTACATTTAATTTTCTGGGAAATTGCACCAGACGCAAAATGGATTCTCCAAATTAAAAATCGGATAAAAAAAAAGATTTATATTGTTTGATTTTCTTTTAATCAGTGATATCTACTTTTGCAATTTTGAAACATGATTTTTTTTTCATATTATAATACATATTATAATAAAAAAAATGATCCTAAACAAATTGCCACACCACCTTAATTCAACCAATAACTTACAATAATCTCAATCTGCATCTAATTCATCACTCGTACGTATACATACGATTTCACTTCCGCAAACCACTCGAACCACACCTCCCATGCCTCCTTTTTTTTTATCAATTCAGCGCTTCCGATTCTCCCGTACATCACGTGACCTGCTGACAATAAAAAATGTATAGACTCGAACACCGCAACCTCGTAAGTTGTTTATATACCGAGTACAAGCATTTGGAGGGTACCCGATGAGAGAAGAGTATACGCGATGGGACTTAGCTCGTCCACACGTGTTATATACAGGCAAAAGTCGTCGGATTCGCAACGATAAAGTCACAGGTTTACGGGACGACACGTGACTGCCGGTAAATTTTCCGCAATCCCGCGAGCGTTTCCTACTTCTCTCCGAGTAGCAGCTACGCCTAGCTCCTGTCTAACTCGTTCTATACCGTATATGTATATATGTTCTTCTTCTTTAGTCGTGGAAAAGCTACGAGAGAAGCTTTATGTATATATATATGTATATGTAACTATACTACCGTACACGAGCTTGCATATTCGATTTTGCCATGGTAGCTGATGCTGAGCTAGCTTTGCACTTGAATCTACGGCTGTTTCCGAACTTGTTTACGTGATTATAATGTTTGGAATTGGGGTATATATATATATTTAAAGTGTTGGCAAATTTTCCGATTTTACCAAAGTGGCTGGAATAAGAAGTACGCAAGCGAATTCTAATAAGGCGAAGTTGATGAAAGCACGGTTAAGGTATAATTTGCATAATTTTATGGTTATACGTGGAATGTACGATAGTTAGATATGAATATTTTAGTCGTTAGAGGAGGAGGCGAAGTCTATGTTGAGGTAATGTAGGTAGATGGTTAGATGGTTCGAATTAATATAATCATATCGTTATGTTAACGTTATATAGATCAAACCAATAATTATGGAACAGAAATGGCTTCATCAATTGTAAGTGGAAATTAAATATATATATATATATATATCAATGTTTGTAATAGGATCATATTTGCCAGATGCATCATCATTATACGATAACATTTATTTATCAATTTACTAATGATTATCGGTGATAAAAATAATACGGTTGAATATGGGTTAAAAGCATCTGTAATCATGTCAAGCAGATTCTGCTTTGGAATATATATTTAATGTTATTGGTTTGTACAAGAAATACTGGGAACAGTGAGAATCATTGCAAAATAATCTCCGTGTTCACATGTCATGCGCGTCTGCGCGTTTAATTAGTTTAATATACGTGATATTCGGTACAACAATAGGCATTTTTTAATACGTGCTTTTGCAATTCTCGGAATAATAGGAGGGGGGGGGGGGAGGGAAACCAAAGCGTATTTCAATTATCTTCGGGAAATTATTGTTAATCAGTAAGAGCGGGGATTCATATGTGAAATTAGATCATTATACTATATATGAATTTGAGAGCCATTCTAGTTACACAATAACACCGTCAAAACGGCACAATATACTAAAATTAAAGAAATAGCACAATAAGCTGTAACATTAACGTACATTTAGCGTTCTATACAACATGTGCATTATCACAATTACGCGTGCATTTTCTCTTTAACGCAATATAATATTTCATAAAAGCCCTCAATTTTAACGTTTACTGCACGGCATTGTTCCGCATCTTAACACATTTACGGGAAAAACATATATGTAATAAAATGAGATATTATGCATTTGTAAAAGAAATCTAAATGGATTTTCATGGCGACAATGAGGACAAGAATATTTTTTGCTTTTAATTGTAAATCTGGACTAATAGTCGTTTAAACGTCAAAGAAAATATTTGACGAGACAACTTGTATACAGTAATAATAGACATCTACTCAACTTTACCTTAAGCATTTCGAATTTTACGATTTACGACTGTAAACACAAATATTTTTTTTTCTTTACAATATACTACTATACCATTCGTCTTCGCGGAAAAAAGGGCTGAAAGGGCGGTGAAAGTAAAACGAGAATATAGTGTGAAGTGAACCGCATACACACGTATATATGTATAGATCGACTTTTTCAGCCCACCTATCATTACAGCCAACTGTGTCATCTCCTATCCCACGAAATTATGGTCAATTTGAGACGCAATGGAAGAAAAAGGAACTGCATATAGCCCTAATCCTTTCTAGGTAAACTTTCGCGACGAAAAAAAGAAAAATTGCCGCCATAGTTGGAATAGGACGAAGAGAGAGAGAGAGAGAGAGAGAGAGAGAGAGAGAGAGAGAGAGAAAGAAAGAGAGTGGTCAGCGTGTAATTTGGAAAAAAATGCCTTGGGAGAAAAAAATTGCCCGAAGAGACTCGAAGTTTCAGGGTAAAAAGTCGCAAAGGGTCTGTGTGTGTGCGTGTAGCTGTAGCGAGCAGTGCGAAACACGAGGCAAATTTTCGAGAGAAATTTAGCTTATTCATCGTCCTCATTAACTTTTATTCCAGCAAATTTCAAAAGTTCGCTTTTACCACCGTATATTGCGCAGCGTCATCGTCTTCGTCATTTTTTAATCTCCCCCCATTGAATGTACATGAATTTTCACGACCACGTCTATATTACGTATATAAACGTATAAGAAAATTCGCGTATTAATTTTGTGACCGTTACATCTCTTAAATATTTTTCATAGATATACCGCAACCACTCGTAAAATGGAGTTTTGATTAGATCTGAAGAACTTTTTAACGAGTATAAAAATTACGGGCGTTTAGCAGGTAAAAATTCCCAAAGGACAGATTTAAGTGGCTGGGAGAGTAAAAGTGCGAGCGCGTGAGAGCGCAGCTTTAGTTTTATGAAAAATTGTTGCGAGAACAGCTTTGAAAGAGCGAGATTTTTCACATATCTCGGGTGCAGTCTCATATATATATATATAGACATCTATAGTACAAAAGTTTTGCAACGGTATACACGCATATTACTTCAAGCGTATTTTCACCTAATAAATATAACACTTTAGTAACGCGTTAAAACCCCAAAAAATTATACTCTCTTCAAAATTACCAAATCCCTCTATAACTACAACACCTAACCCTAACAAACCCTCAATAACCGTTGCGTATACAAATCAAAGCTTTCCACGTTATATCCCCTATATTCTTTTTTACCTCTACCCCCCACCACACGTGCACTTTCGCGCTTTCGCATATCCATGTCGGTCGCACGAGCCATTCATAATCCCCCACTCTCGTCCCATTCATTCCTCCTCCTCGCGACCATTTAAATTTTACATCGTTATCCATTCGGGCGCACTCTCGCGCCTCCGGCAGAGTTCGCCATTCGTTACTCTCTCTCTCTCTCTGCCTGTTCGTTGCACACACATACCTTCATTCTGGTTTTCACGCGCGTGGCCGTTCCGGCCGTTTACCGTGAGATCGATAGCTCTACAGTTCGCAAGTGTGTACATATATATACTACTAAAACCTTGCGGTGAAGCAACAAGCATTTCTACTGTGACCTTTCTCCTTGATGCGAGTGTCATGAGGTTGGCGAGGTGAAGAATAAAGAAAAAAAAAAGACTGCGCTCGTCTTCATTGTACGTAACGTACGATTAATGTTATACGTGCGCGTACGCGTTTGTAGGTCGTACGTGTACGTGTATACGTATTGTCAGAGGGTAGAGAGCGCGGATTCTTCCGACTTTTTTTGCTTTTGTGTAGGTTGACTTTTTTTTCGACTTTTTTTTAATGACTTATGGTGCACGCGTTGCTGCTGGCCGTTTGTCAAATAGGTTTTAGTTTGGGTGGTGGCAGTTCTTTTTTTTTTTTTTTGGTTCCGGAGGTAGTACGCGCCGTACTGTTTGAAGTGGGTCGTCGTTGTCGTTGTCGTCGTCGTGGTGTGGTTTGTGCGTCGTTAGGGTGCGGTCGTAAAAGATTTTGAAATAAAAGTGTATGTGTGACGGTTCGACGACAGAGAAAAAGAAGTAGTGTTATGGGGGAGAGGGAAAAGGGAAAAATTGTCGATGGTTTTATTTATTGTTAGATGACGTTGACAGAGACGATGACTTTTCGTTTTTTTCTTTTTTTTTTTTTTTTGAAGAATTTCTAGTGTAAAAATAGTGGTAGAAACGGAGAAACGTCATGCCGCGGGGAGGAACGAATGTTTTTTGAAAAAGCGCGTTGGAGGATTCGCATTCAAAACAAAGGGTGAAATTTAGTTCGTTTTGGGGATGGAAAAAATTTGTTTGTAAAGATTCCGATCCGCGAAAAAATTTGTTTTAATTGACTTTGTCGAAAGAATGTACATTGCGATGCTAGTTATAGTGGTAGGTAGCAGAATCGTTTTGTAGAGTTATTTAATTTCTTTATCTAGTTAGAAGAATTTTCTATTTTATTCTGTTATCAATTTAGAACGTAGATCGTGTTTATATATATATTTATATTAAAGTTTAAGGACTTACCTCTTCACTTATATCCAGAAAATAATCCAGAGCGAGCAATATAAAAACCTTAAATTTCACAATTGATCGCCCCAATTAAAAGGACAAGAGCATATGTTCTTTAATTGAAAGGTATAAATTGTTTTACGAGTCCACGAAGGTTATCTTATACATATATATCTATAATTTATACTTTACTACAGTCATAACTTTTATCGCGAAAAATTAACAATAAAAATTTATAATACATCGCAGCGCGTATTCCTCCCACCCAAGTAAAATGCAATCAAAATAAATAATCTCTAAAGGAAAAGACCGTCAGTTGTATAATCATTATTTACAGCGATGCTTTTCCTATAATACCTATATAACAGACTTTCCTCAACATCGTGCATAATAAAAAAGAAAACAATAAAAATGAAAATAATAACGAATAATAAATATATGAAAAAAATTTATATGTATATTAATTTCAACAATATTTATATATATATTGCCCAAGCGAATCGAGTTAATATAAAAATAAAGTAAAATTTATCGTCATCACATCCGCCGCTCTCCCTCTTCCTCTCTCGCGTTTTGAACAATAATAATACTTTAGCCGACATGTGAAGGGCTTTCCACCCGCGACAGCCATAAATTCACCAACTGACGCGTGTGCGCGTTGGGGGGACGGGCCACTTCGAAATTACAATTTATTCAACCCCCTATATTCAAAAACACTCTTGTACACTCATCCCACCGTTATAATACTTCTCAAATCCCTATACGTTCCTGTCTCTCTATACATACTATAATCGCAGACGATACGCGCACCTCAATCGTAATAATCAGCGGTTAATATAACCGACTTATTAGGGTCTCTTTTCCCTCCTCATTGCAGCGCAGTATCATTGACCACGCATACGACTAATGCGAAATATCGTTCCTATTAATTCACCACACGGCAATGATTTCCGAATTTCCCTCTGCGGCATTATTACACAAACGCAAGTATAGTAGATGGATACCAGCGTGTCTCGAATTCCGCGGTTACCTCGTAGAGAGAGAGGAGGTGATTAAGACGTAAGCCAAGCGTCCGCGTGCCAACGTGTATGTATATATAGTTGTGTGCGTATAAAGGTGAGGCTTTATACAACCTCGTATATATATATATATAAGGTTTACTGCTTTCGATCGAGATGAGACCCCGGACAGTTTTATCACGCGCCCGTGGAATTGTTTAGCCGCTTTATGCAGATTACAAATTGAGAGCGGTACCAGCGAGAGATTCTTTTTCACGAGAGCTGACCAAGGTATATATATGTCATAAAAGCGATGGGGTTTGCGAAGATTGAATTGTGTTTATTATCGTCGGTATGTATTTAGAGCCTCTCGTCTGCGTATAGTTATAGGAACTGTGATGTTATCTCTGCTGGCTCGTTAGAGTTGAATAGTTTTACGGCATGTCGTGTAATTTTATTCCTATTATCTTTATATACGCGACTGTTTGACATTGCGCCTGTATGTATATTTGTAGATAGAGCTGTTACCTCGTGCGTGTATAATACGGCAAGCTCGTGTATATTATTGATGATTAACCCATATCCGTATAATGCGGTTTATTTTATTCTTTTTTTTCGCTGTTATGCGGTATTACAAATATATTCTTGTATCCAATGAATTGCAACGATATTACACGTGCGCACGAGCATTACGATAAAAGCGAAACGGATATATTTATATATATATATATGTGTCTAGTCGTCGGTGGCAATTTTAATGTCAACGCTGTTGTGTTGCATCGTAAAAATATTAATAGCGGTATAGAGAAGCAACGAGATGAATAAAATGTAATTTAATGTCGCTGTTATCTTGCCGGGAAAAGTATACGTATATATAACGGTTATACTATCATCAGGAGGGACAAATGAGTGCAGATGCTTCTTTCGTATACCAACTTTTACCCGCGTGCACCATGACACAGACACACCTACGCGCAGTTTCATAACTTTCGCCTGATAGTTCTACCTCGACCTTATCTTAGCAACGATCTCGTATATATATGAAGAGAAAGTTAACCTATTTCTACCGCTCTCTCTCTCTTTTCTCAACTTTATCGCGCGTACCGCGTCACCGCGACAAAGTTGTTATCCTTATTCTTTGGAATATACGCATATACATATATAGCTGATGGACATTTCGCTTTGCATTTCAAATCTTCCCCGTGTTACGTGATGTCTCGTGTATTTCACTTTTAATGTCGCGAGAGGGCGAACCTCGCTGCTGTCAAATTTAGTTTACACCCTATAGATATACTTATTCATTTTGTGTGGTCAAAATCGTAACTGATTTAAACTTACAACCGTGTCCATACTGGTCCATACTTCATCGGTCACATCAAATCAAGTTATTCACATTGATGCCATCATATAGCGCTGTAAGTGTTGTCTGTATATAATATATTTTACACGATTCAATTTCCCTTGCGGAAGCTGTACACACTGTTCTCCCTATAAATAAATCATTGTTGTAACACGACCATAATATACCGTTCATTTTCTTACCTTAAACCTCTCTTAAAAACAATTAAATTATTCGAAATATCACGATACACTAATTTATCTCCAACGAGACAATCGCATTTATATACATGATATATTCAAAGCTATATACTACGCGATAAAGCGATTATCTTAATGTACCGCGAGTTTCCGTTCCAATCAGCGGTATAAATATTATACCGCCAGCTTATATAACATCGTAATTTAGACGCGCGCGTGTGTATGTCTCCCAGTCATTACATTACGGTTCATGGCTCGGTTAGACTGATCGACTTCTCTCTGACTATATGTATATATACCAGCGCACAGGTGCGAGAAGCTGTGCGGGTATAGCGTTGCGGCGCGAGAGATAATGAAGATGCGGTTGGTCCTGTATTAAGTTTCGCTTTAATATGTTATCAATTAATCTTGCGATCAAGTAAACCTTCCTTACATACTTACGTATATGAATTTTCGTCAAGTGAAAGTTTGAGGGGTTACTTTGGTTGATTAATTGTTTGAATATATATATATATATACACGATGCCTAACAGGTTAATATTGTGTGATGAACGTACTTATGGTTACAAATAAAGTAGCCCAGATGCGCATACTATACGATGAATCGATGCGAAAAGGAATAAAAGAAGTAAAATTCTTATCGGTAAATCCGTGAACTCGTTTTTAAACAAGAAGAACGTAAACGTATTTTCCAATCGGCTTATCTATATACACAGCTCACAAAGCCTCTCTCATTGTCAATATAATGAAAAAGTCACATCATTTCCTCGAGCTAAGAAAGATATAGCTCTTTTAAATACTCGTCGATGTAATTAATCAGCGTATACCGTGTTTACACGCACATAGCCCGCAAAAAGAAAAAAAGAAATAATTACTTTGCAAGTCAACAAGCTTGCGCGCGCGCGGGTATATCGTGAAATAAATCTCCTTAGCGCGCTGTGCCTATAAGCAATATTCTGTTGCATCTCCCTCTACACACACACATATACGGAGTTATACGAACTTCCATCAATTATTACGTCGCGAGAGAGAGAGAGCCGAGGGAGAGTAGTAGTAGTAGACGGATCGGATATTCCCGAGGCGATCGGCCTGGGCAGTTTCGAGTTTTAATTAAAAACGCGCGTGTGCATATACTCTCGCGACGTGCGGGAGCAGCTTCATACATGCTGCGCAATGTCTACGAGGCTGTTATATAGCCTCGCACGTATGCAGATGGCCGGATAAGCTCGTGTTTCATGGGCTCGGGCGTAAAAAGAAATGCGCTTTGCGCGTATACGGAATGCTATAAACGTATGTGTGTGTGTTTATACCGAGTATTGCGACGGGTATAAGGGTAAAGAGTGGGATTTTTTTTTCTCGCGTTTTTTTTTGTAAAATTACGCTTTGTCGAAGAGAGAAGAAGAAGAAGGAGGCTTTGTCGCGTCGAATTAACGAGCGAGCGGCGGCGCGCTAATAAATAAGCTTCGCCGCGCGTATGGTTATGTGCGAGGTTCATTATTCTGGGGAGAGTGACGAGGTATACGTGCGTGCTTGTATATATATGCGAGTGGAATTATTTTTCACGTGACTGTGAAATGTGAAGGTCTGTGGATAGAGAAGCGTCGATGTATCGTGTTTGTTCTGTTCGTTGTATGGGTAATTTCGTAATTTGTGCATACTTAAAGAGGGTTTAAAGAATCAGAAAAAAAATTGGGTCATGTATTCGCGATAAATTATTTCTGATGATTGACGTGTTCATTTAAAATGAACCATTTTACCAGGAACAAATTTACCAAAAATTCGATATGCAAAAAAAAATGAAAATAGAACGCGGAGTCTTTAATTACTTTTTGAAAATTGAAATACGTTGATATCTTTAAAAGTTACGCAGCTTTGAAGATGAGCTTAAAAAATACTGTGCCGTCGTACGAGGTTCAGTCTTTGACGCTTGCCATCATTTTTTCTTGATTTTCAGCTCACCTTCAAAGCTACGTAACTTTTGAAGTTATCAAAGTGATTAAAGCTTTCGAATTCTATTTTCATTCTCTTTGTATAGAATTTTGGGAAATTTTTTCCTGGCAAAAAATTTTTGAGAATTTTTTCAAAATTGTTTATTTTAAACCAACAACAAACTATGTAAGACAACAACAACAAAAATTGTCGCGAATATGTATCGTAACATGTTTTCTATTTTTTGACTTTCTCGATTTGAAAATGATATAAGTTCTTGTATGAAAAAAAAAATGATAAACACATTTTTTGTATGATAAAGATTAAAACGTAAGGTAAATAGAGGTATATAACACGATTTGCATAATCGTTTGTTAAACTATCACAACACATCGACATCCAACCATATAAAAATACACCTGCTCCAACCACTCGTCACCCGATTAATCAACGTTCCCCTCTACATCTCTTTCGCGACAAAATACTGCATTTATCTTATTTAACATCTCAAAATCATCATAACCTCATCCCCCCGTGCGATTCATCATCAACCCGCGGTATCCAATTCCACGCATACACTATATAACGGCCATTCGTTATCCCGTCCTCATTCGTCATATCAACAGCATCGGATCACCTATACCCTCCTTTCTATTCACCTTACAATCGTCTCGCAACCTCTGAAAAATAAAAAAAGACAACTACAAACGTTCGAAAGATGGACGAGGTTCAGTTCAAAAGGCGTGCGCACGCTTGCAACAGAAGAGAAAAGCTCTCTCTCTCTCTTTTTCTCCGCTCGTAGAAAAATCGATCCCGTATGCCAACATTGCTGCTGTGGTATAGTCGCGCGCAAGGAAGAAAATCGAGCAGTAGCAGCAACGGCGTCGATGAATGCGCTTTTGTGGCAGCAACCACGGTTATTTTTCCACGCCGCTTGTTGCAGCGCGCATATAGGTATATACAAGCTTACAGCTATGCTTGTTCTATTGTTCCGCGACCGTGCAAACGGCCTGCTTAACTCTCTCGCGCGCGCGAGAGCGAGCGAATGCTGTTGCTATATACTGCGTAGCTTTAATTGCACGCCCGCGTAGGAGGGGAAGTGGAAAAATCGTGAGATGCCTGTGTAATGCGTTCCCCCTCCTTCCTCCGCGTATATAAAGTAACCGCGTAAAGAGAGAGGGAGAGAAAGAAAGATATATATTCGATGCGATAGTTAATGGAGACGCGTAATGAATGGACGCCGGTCGCGAGGTGGAATATAACGTGCGTATACCTCTGTGTGTGTATACGTATATATACGAGTATACAGTGGAAGTGGATGATGGCGAGCTGATTTTAAAAAAAAACTTGTTAATTGCATCGTAATAAGTATATGGTACGCCGAAGCATATTTTTTTTTGCAGTATCGGGTTATTCGAGCTGAAATATATATATACACATATATTTTTCAGGTTTCCGTTATTTAATATATATACCATTATTTTTACCATTTCAGTGTATGGGTTCATTATACGGGTATATTAAATGAACAGAAGAAATAACGTATATAGATAATACGAAAGAGTGTGTCGTATCGATGTTTTCGCGGCTATTGAATTAAAAAATATTTGCTCATACACTTATCGTAATTATTTATCGATATAAAAAATTATCAAAAAAATTTTACTTTGACCTTGAAACACAAAGGCTAACACATTTACAATGCTTACCATTCGACTGTACATACAACGTCAATTAGTTGATTGCAACTCCAGTGCTAGTGGACAGACGAAATCACATATACCACCAACGACGATCTGACTTATACCAACCCTTTCCTACATATACCTACACACACCATAAAAAATTCCAACTTCGATACATATCCTTTCCTTATATCTCTTCGTATATGTAAATATACAAAGTAAAAAAAGAACCTACACTTGTATAATCGCCACACGAACCCAGAATCCGACTCTCTCTCTCTTGCACGTTTCAATTAGCTAATTACGCATCTCTCGCCGTATAACACTGCCACATACGCGCCGGCACCAGCATCAGCCGTCCGGCAATCAGGCAAAGTAAGGGTATAGCTACACCACAGTATACCGCGAGCTCGCGCGCGCGTCTATCGGTGTATTTAGCTAACCGACTACGAAGCGCCCGCGCGTGAGTCCACGGAAGAGTTTTACGAGGAATAAGCCTAGTATGCAGCTGCCTATAGGGCTTCGTGCAATCGGGATGGACGCAAATGAAGCGAGAGTACAGATGGATGATAGTGCGTCGTGGGAGGTAACTAACCGGTGATAATTTCGAGGGAATGAACAGCAGCTGGGCCATTAAATTCTCCTCTCTCTATCTCTATCTCTATTTCGATGTATACCGGTGAGACTGGATTTCGAGTATTGGTTGATGATCGAAGGCTAGCTGTATACGCTGGGATGTGTACGTAATGAGCAACGCATCATGCGAGCCGGAAGATCAAACCTGTTTGCTTCTGAAGTTTGATTTCGAATGGAGGTTAAGTACTCGATGGGAAATGAATAGGGTGGGGTGTAGGGTGGAGAGAGAAAGATAGAGTCGAGTATTAATGTACTTTCTCATTTTTTGTATGTATAATGTATTCTTTTTACATGTTGGGAAAAAGGATAAGTATATAGTAAGGAACAAAGGATTAAGTATATTCAAGAAATATAAAAAATTTTTTTTTCAAAAATATTTACATCATATTATAATAAAACCTATGTGAATTATTTTTTTGTAAGTTTGTTAGATCTTAATTTAGTTTCTACATCAGCTATCGATTAAATCACGTGTTAGAGTATAGTGTAATTATATATCTGTGAGCCCCATTATTAAATTAACATTTCGATTAATTATATATACTAAAATGCAGCGATCACCTTATTTGTTCACAAACATTAAACACTACCAAATGAACAACATAATAAAATGAATATTATCGAAAACTCACGGCTGATGTAATCCTGACTATAGTCACTTATGCCGCATATTCACATGTTTTCATTATATAAAAGGCTCTTGCTACTTTTGACCATCAGATATAAAATATTTTAATTTAGAGTACAAGTTTAAAAATAACGCACCTTAATATTTATTTTGTTTTGATAATCGACTTGCGGAATTGTATTTCTTTATTCAAATAGCATAAACGTTACACATTCCCGCGTGAAAATATTATATGAGATCTTATATGAGATCCCGTGTGCAGTTTTAATTAATTAATAAATAATTTATTTTTAATGCAAAGTATGAATAAATATTATGTTGTATTAAATATATAGACGTTGAACGAAATATAATATTAGTATTAATAAAATGTATTTACAAAACTTTATTGCTCTTTTCTAGATCAATTAAAATATACTATTTATTCATACTTTTACATTAAAAATAAATGATTTATTAATTAATTAAAATTGCACATGAGATCTATATGAGATTTTAATTACGATCTCATATGAGATCTCACATAATATTTTCACGCGGGTTACCATAAAAAATATCACAGCACATACACACACACACACACACACACACACACACACACACACACACACACACACACACACACACACACACACACAC
>JAWWEQ010048931.1:0-14700 GCA_035583055.1 Torymus tubicola
ATGGGATGGTTACGAAGCGATTTAGGTGATTTTAAAAGAAAAAAAAATTTTGACCTCTCGATTCACCTGAGAACTGCTCATAAAATTATATAATAATAAAGGTAAACTGTGTAGCATAATAAACGATTACCAAAGTCATCCATCAAAACCTCAATGTAGAAAAAAATGAAATAATCATGAATAAGGTTATTAAATTATAATGAAAAATTATGTATACATAGTAAAATAATAGAGAATATAACCTTAAAATATAACATGATAACGAAATATAAAGTAAAAGAACTTTAAATTACATAAAAAAACAATAAAATATTGAGAATAGTACATTACAATACAAGTGCGTAAAGTAAGTGATTCCCGCAGGAGCGGAGTTCGGGCGGCAAAATAGTGAGTGCGGGTACACCTACGCAGCGCATGTGTATCGTATTCTATTTTTCCTATCAAGTTGTGCAAAGTTCGAGACTGAACACGCACCTGCGCGCGCAAACCCACTGTTCCGCACACGATGATAGGAAAAAACATTTATTCCTACCTATAATTTTTGTTCTTTATTCTTATCATATCTGCTTTAAATAAAACGTGTTTCATATAGAAGAAAAAATCAATTAATAAAATTTTTGCGGAATAATTTAATAAAATAAAATAAAAAAAATTAAGTAAACTATATAAATGCTTAAGAAGTATATGAATGTAAATACTTTCAGATTCGATATATTTTAATACAAATATAAAATATGCATTTTTCAATTTTCTTTATACTGACGTATTTTCGAATATGAAAAAATGTTCAAAGATATAGCAATTAGAATGTGAGAGGGTGAGGATAATGTGCATAGATAATGCATGGAATCGTTTATGTGAATCTTTCCTCTTTTGGGATTGCGTTTCGGATTAGACTTCGGATTTTGTGAAATGAAAATTGTCAAGAGCCTTTGCCATTTTTGGGCTTTTCCATGAAATAAACTATCCCAGTTATAGCGTGCGGTATAGGTTTGGCTGTTCAGGTATATACATACTTACCTACCTTACCTTCAGTTTGTATAGGCTGAGCAAAACTGCGGGTTCTCCTGTTTTCCTCACACCGGTATCTCGGGGCGCTGGGAATTCCAGATCCGTTCTGTTGAACGAATCCTATATACTATGTATTTTCGGAATCTTAAAAAGTTCTGCTGTTATATTACAGTGTTAGTTTTATATTTAATTGATTATGAAATAGTTTTCGCACAGACTGTAAAACGCACGTATAATCTCTCTAATATCATTTTCTAACTTATACTTAAAAATATTGTAATCCATTTTTAATGGCAAGTACCAAAATATTAGAAAAGTTGAAATACATTTTCATTTATTATAATATCACATGTACACTACCACTCAGAAGCGTAAGCTGTCGTTAAAAAAAAATTGAAACTCTTTGAAAAATTGAAAAGAGTTTTGATATATCAGAAACTATACATTATATGAGACTTTTATTTAGCTTAAGTTTAAAAGGTGTCTTCACTCTTTTATATCACATACTGGATTGTTTCTACAATAGCGTAAGATTGTCTAAATGTTGATAAGTTTTAAATATGAATTTGACCTCTTGTAACTCTGCAAGAAATGGACGTAACTTTTTAAAACTAAAGTCTTAGTTTATTATATCCCGAAAACTTTAAGATATAATTTTAATCATTTCTGTAAAATAAGTGCATTATTGGAAAATATTTTTTATTTTCAATACTATTTTTTGCACACAAAATAATTGTTAATAATTGAACAAAAAAAATGTTTAGATCTTCTTGGAGCAAAACATCTTATCAAATTTTTTTCCATTATTATTAGGCGACGTATGCGTCTTAAAGAGCGGCCAGAGCATCTGTCGCCCCTGAGCCAGAGGTTTTGAGAAAGCATATCATCAATGGAAACGAACCCGAGCTCACCTGCGGCAAGAGTCCAGAGATCAGCTTTGATACTGTTGTCTGCTGTACTGACGGTGTCGATGAAAATGAAACTGAATCTCAATTAAACACTGCTACCACTATAATAACAGCAGAGAGCGGTGTTTGGCTCAGACGGCAAGGTGCTTGCTTCCCAAAACAAACATCGCTTAGGGCTCACGTTCGATTCCCCGTTAGCGCAAATGTTTCAGAGACACTTTTTCAAAAATGATTTCCGGATTTTTTCGATGGCGAAGAGCGAACCTGGTGCCCGCTGGCTGAAGCTCCCGTATGCACCTGATCTGTGGGTCGGATCGACTAAGTACAATGATTGCACTGAGTGCATGTGTACCGAAAGGTCGATTCCACTGCGGGTTTTTCGCTCGAGAGATTCGCCCAACCTACAAGGCAAAGTTCTGTAGCGGTGGTTCGATGGGTAAGACTGGGGTATGACAGATCTTCACCAATTGATACAAGCACCACTGTTTCACATATTTGCTTTGTTTACCAATACACCACAGACCTCCGTCACCGATTAGAATGACCGTAAGGTAGCAGAAACAGGGCGACGTTAAATAACATAAAAAAAATAAAATAAAAAATAACAACAGCAGTGGTACCAGAAAAAACTTGGCCTGCTGGTGAACGACCAGCTGAAATAAGTAAGTTATGTTACTTAAGATATTATAATTCGATGTAGAGTGTCTCAAATCGATTAAATGCTTCTTCTGCAATCAGAGAAATTGATTGTTATATAGCGACAGTCTTATATGAACGATCAGATACATTTTATCCAAAGAAAACCGTTATATTCAAACCAAAGATTTAATTGGAAATCAAAGAAATATTAATTTAATACTTCATTCGAATCTATAGTGACATGATTTACAATAAAAGTATATTCAACGTTTTTATTTAAAATTTATATCCATAACTCTTTCTCTCCAAGTTATTTTGTAGGTGAAGGATTTTCACAATTTTTTAATGTGGAAATATCCACAATCATCTTAATCTTATTTATAAATTTAACAATCTTTCATTGATAAATATGTACTTATAACTGTTATACATTACAGTGTGTTCAAAGTACGCACACAAAACGAAAAATGTCAACAAGTTTTGTCCTTTCGATTTAAAGCAGCCAATTAGTGATGGAGCAGGGGAAGCTTTTCTCGAAGAATTTCCGCATATAGCCGCTATTTGATATAATTCAAGTGGGGAATTAAGATGGACAACCAGCGGCAGCCTCATCTCCGAATATTTCGTCTTAATCGAAATGGATAACCTATCAGGATCATAGTAAGTCCAAGTTTCGATTAGCAAGCTCTTGTCCCGCGATCGTACGAAATGTTTTCTTAGATTCTCTTCTCTGTTTGCCCGCTCTCTCTCTCTCTCTCTCTCTCTCTCTCTTAAAATTTCATAATTATTCAAAATGTTAATGCGGTGATGATCATGATTCAAAAACGTCGAAGAAATAAATAGAAACTGTCAATTACTCGCTGTGTCAAACATATACACTTTTCTATGTGACCTTTTTATAATTTATCTGCTGTATCAAAAGATTTATTTCAATTACACTTTTCGTAATAGTTTAAATAATCATCGATAAGTTGGTGCTCATTTCACAAATTATATGCAAATATTTTTTACAGTTTTATAGCGGAATTGGTGCGAGTGGGTGGCTTAAAACTTGAAAACACTACCGAATATGTAAAACGTCAGATTCATCGTATCACTAAGATTTTCAAGTACATCACCTTCCGCAAAGCATTTCTTTACAATGATATCGCACTGGTGAAACTCGAAAGTCCTGTCATTTTTAACGCCTACGTTAAACCAGCCTATTTATCGGTTGTGCTGCGCTTCCCTGTTAGACATAATGCCGTTTCTGTATCTTGGAAGTGGGATTGGGGCGGATTTAGACTTACCAATAAACTGATGAAGATTCCCGTTTCAACGATATTTCACGCAGAATATGATATCATTAGACCTGTACTTCCAATTGGTATTGATGACAACACTCAACTATGTAGTCGTGGTGACAATCATGATACATACTGTGGAGTAAGTAAAATTTCAAAAAGTATATTGTTCCTTCCTAGAGAAAGTTTTGTAAAAGTAAATGTATAAGTTTTATTAAAAACATATTCTAAAGTGTGTTTGTGACATTTAAAGTTGAAATACATATTTTAATTTTTAAATTCATTTCTCATATAGTTGATGCATTTTGATTTTTTGTTCAAAGATCGGTAATTTAAATTTTTACGTTTCCTGTAATAGAAGGGTTTAGTTATAATCAATTAAAAAAATCATACCTTTCGCATCTTGATATTTTAAATTATCACACTTTTTTTCATTGTAATTGAATCAAACGTATATTTTTTTAGTTTATATCTCTGTCAACATTGAAGTTTTTATAAAATTATCATAATAAATACATAACTATTAATTACGAACCATACAAATTTCAACTTGTGCAGTAGAATGTAAGAATGAGTGACTGTCGAGAGTAAATTGCTGTCTGAGTAATTCACAGCACCAATAACCCTCATTATTTTCGAGTGCAGTGTACAATATTTTCACATACATGGCAAAAAGTTGTTTTCTTTTTAAAAATATTTCGTAAAATGTAGTATCACATATAAACAATGAATTTTTCATTCCAAATTGGTAATGGCGATTCTTTGGTTATCGAGAATACCGAAGTGGAATGCATGTATGATATTTTAGGCATAAAAATTTTTCAAGTTTCCTGCGTCATACCAATTTACACTAGAGTTTACAATTATTTGTCTTGGATAGAAAGCATCGTTTGGTCCGATTTGCATTAAATTTGACAGAATAATAATATAATCGCAATAATTATTACCATTCTTAATCATTTGTAGAATAAGTAAGTATTTCATTTTTGTAATGGTTTGAAAGCCTTGCATTAATAAAGTGCCTTTGTATCTTTTATCATATTTTCTATTAATTATTTTACCATTTTTGTACCTTTATTGTGAATTAGTTTAGAAAATCGCAACTTTTTAATTCAAGTACAAGTCTTCAATTCAGTGCTTAGTGGTGAGTTTATCTGTGTGGACTCTACCTGTGAAGAGTTTATCTGTGCACGAGTTTATGTGTGTAGAGTTTATAGGCGTAGAGTTTATCGGTGTAGAATGTATCTGGGTAGAAATTATCAGTGTAGAGTTTGTCGACGTAAATCACAGTCATTTTCCGTGTTCATTATCGAAGTGTTCATTTAATCAGTGTACAGTTTCTTATGATTATTAATGTGTACAATATATCAGTCTTCAAATTATCTCGTGTAGAGGCTAATTATGTGTTGACCTTTAATATGCACAATATCACTAGTATCAATTATCTGAAACACATTTTAATATACAAATTTACAATGATTACCATCTGTGGTTCGTGTGTTTTATAGTACAGACTGAACATAGTCAAGTTTACTACAGAATTTATTCATCAATCAGTATATAACCTAATGATACTTTAGAGAAACTACGAAGCTTTTATTGGAGTATTATTAATATTATATGTATACATTTTTACAATTCTTAACGCATTTCTGGTTATACTTGTTCATTTCTTCTTTGAAATTTAAATATCGAGACAAGAATGCCACATCAACAGTTTCACCGACTCGAGGGAAAAAAATTATTTCATATTATTAAGGACTTGCAACGTCGGAAATACCACATTTAAGTTATATTAATATGTATTGGTAAATGAAATGAAATGGTGAAAAGATTGGAGAAATTTGTAGATTCAGCGAACATGTAAGACCGCCCACTATCTACTAAAATGATTCGAAAAAAACTACGTTAAAATCAAAGTAAAGGTTTTCTAGATGGTTACACATCGTATTAGTATTTTCAGATGCTGCTTGAGTGTGACACAAGCAATTTTCAGCAGATTTGTAGTTTAATATCAAAGCAGTCATAAAATAATGATGCCATTTTTTGCCATTATTAGCCATTGTCAAAAACTGTTTGATTTTAAAAAAGGTTTGATGGAACAAATTAACCGTTACATTTTCTGGCAACTTGATTTTCGGATCTATAGCCTTAAATTACAGTTTACTATTTTTTCTTTATACGTAAAGGGTTGAAGAAAAGAATTCTTTTTACACCTCATTAAGGGCTTATAGCCCATGAAAATGTAGTGAAACAAAGAATTGGAATAATAAGATAATTAATGTCAACGACTTCACAATCCAATCACAAAAAAAATATAATTATAAGTTATATTTTTATTGTAATATTATATAATGCTCTTACCAAAAAGCAAAATGTTAGTTAATTAAAACTCGAAGTAGCACTATTCCACATAGCGTACGAGAGCAAACTGAAAATTTCTAGCCCATATACTGTGTTTTCAAATTGTATGAAATTGCAAGCCTTAGAGATAATTATAACGCCTGCACTTTGCTTTGTATATACACTGCGTAAGTCGAAGTTTTACAAATGTATCATTATCTTATATGCGTAAAACGTAAATTATTTAACGTACTTAATCAAAACAATGTTTCGTTGTAATAAGAAGAAATAGAAAATTTTAAAACTAGCTAAACCTGAATTCATTTTTAAAATGTATTACAAATATAAAAAGTAATTAAAAAGAAATAAAAAAATCTCTGATAGTTGTACCTCTGTATGTAATCCTTCCTATTCTTTTATAAAGGTATATAAGTTAAACGATTGTATGAGAAGATTATATATTATGTGTTTCTTACCGTTATATGTACGTAGCATAGAACAGCGTTGATACTACGGGTGTGTAAATCGAAGCGTTTATAGAAATACAGAGGGCGTCTATACGCATGGGTGAAACAAAGTATGAAGCGAAGCAGACAATTATTGGAATGTAAACCTTTTGTAACTTTGGTATTTCTTTAGGTGTTATTAACTTTGGTATTTCTTTCTTAGTTTATTATGGTATCTATCAAAATTAAATTTCAATAAATTATTGATATTTATAATATGATAAACAATTATTTGAAGTAATAATTAATATCCAAAATAGTAAATTATTATTTTTAAAATGGCACTTTATGAGTTGACTCTTACTTCTTTATCTAAAAAGAAAATCAGGCCTGCCCTGATGAAGTAAGCTGCAATGCTTACGAAACGTCGGTACCCAAAGCCAAACTTCACGCGGATGATTTCCCAAAAACCTTCAACATGAATAAACTGAAAGAAGACCACCGTGAAAGCCTCAAATAAATTCTTTATTTAAACTTGGTTATGATTGGATTTGAATAGAGAAAATTCGTATCTTACATGTTTTCTATTGCAGGATTATTATTATAGACGCCTGTGTTTTTTAAATACACTAAGAATCTGAATAAAATGTTTAAATTCTTTGACCAGATTCAAACCTGTATTTAAGAAACTAAACAACCATCGGGAGGTTTTCTATGTTGTTTCAGTTTACTCGGTGTACATAAATCCTTCTGTATATAATGTCTATTAATTTCATGTAAGGGCTACGTAATTTTCTTACGACAATTAAACTAATTTTCTTAAAACCACTGTTCCAGCGTTGCCATTATTCTTGGTATTTTCCATGTAGGTTGAATAAAAAAACTCTCTCACTTTGCTTTACACCGAGGAAACTACGCAGGAACGATAATTACCATTCAAACCAGTCGATTCAGCGTTAAATACAGCTTTAAAGTATCGATTGATATTTCTGGGAGTTTGTACTTTTGCATTCCATAAGTCACCTCTTTCGTCTTCGGTAGTAGACCACATCTTTCCTGTTCGTCTTTATTCCTGTATTTTATTTTTCGATGATAAAAATATTGACGTAAAGATAAAGATTAAATTAAAATGCACATATTAAGTTTGCCTTTTACAATATTAATGTATTTTGGTATTTGGAAACCAATTAAATGGAAATCGAGATGGAAAAGTTACTTATACAATCTTCTCTCTGTTGTTGTATTAGTTATCATGTATACATTCGTTGCTTCAGAATTCGTACACGTGATTCTTTTTTTCTCCAAGTTTGACGATGTCTCAGATACATTGTTTCTATTGTTAACCACAGGATCAGTTTGTTATAAAGCTGCGGCTTTTCTATTTCAAAAGAAAAATTTAATTAATCTGGGAAACATGATGCTTAAAGATTGCTGCATTCCAAAAACTTTAAACGAGATAACTATACAAAGAAAGTTTGATAACGTAAACAGGTTACGTCTATAATATTATGTAATATACATTATAAAAATATTATCTCCTCAAATCAGTGTTGATTCTGTGCACTTAATTCGCGATCTCAATGAAAAAGTCGCCGTCTGGTGGTGAAAATTGAAATGTCACGGAGAGATGAATGTATGTGCGTTTACCATAGCAAATTTATGTAAAAAGCTGATAAAATGACAAGTGAAACGCTTACACCTTTCCTGAAACCAAATCTCATTTTGATTGCAAGTTGTTAAACATAATTTTACAGCAGATTCTTGAGTAATGCAGATTTTCTTCTCATAATAATCAATTAAATGTTTTGGTAAATCTTCATACAAGACATTGATTCTGATTTTCCATATAATGTACAGTACAGATTTATCTTCAACATGTTCATAGATTTTTAGACTTAATATACTTATAATAAGGATTATTCGATTTACAGAGTACTTATTAATATTTTTTAGTTCTACATTAGTATTATGTTTTTCAAGTACTCTTTTTTTACACAATTCTATGGTACATTCTGGAATTCCTATAAAATAATTTTTAGTGTTTCAAAGTTTACGAAAATACATCAAGATGGTAGATATTTATACATACCTTCTACTAATATATTTAGAAAATTGCACTTTTTTGTAACAGTATTTTAACGGTTTATTTTTTCTATGGTAAAACTCTCTCAATGGTATCGCTTTGTACATGGAATTTGCCGTATTTTTCAGTTTTCCCCATTGCTGTTTTGTGTCTGTACAACTAAGATCTTCTAGATTTTCTTCTGTATGTCTATCACCATAAAAAAATTTATTAATTATAATTGTATGGTTGTAATTAAAAACACAATAGTCCAATATCCCTCTTATTTATACTAACCTATTTAGCAGCAATAAAATCGCTGTTCCGCTTACATTTTCCTACAACTTCAGCCTTACATGAGCAGTAACCCTTAATACTTTTATTAATTTTGTTTATACCAAAATTCAGTTCATGTATTTGACTTTCTAATGCACTAGCTTACAAGCACATCGCAAAGCAAAGACTTTTAAAAAAGTATCTATTTTTGCCGATATTCACAAAGAATACTATGATTAGCGTTTAACACAGCATCACCTTCAACATAAGACCGCTCGCCCTCGCCAATAAAATCTATTAATTGCTTTAAAGTAATTATTTTTACATAAATACTGCATAACTCCATTATATCATTACGACTTTTCACCTCTCCGTTCAAAAATCAACAAATGATGGTGCTGCCATCTAACCTAAATTGAGATCGCGAATTAAATTATCTATATATTTTTATGTATTCAATTATTTTTCGAACAATACCAATAACATTCTAGGCTATTATATACAATGTAGTTGAGCTATTATACTGATATATGTATTACTTCAGATGTAGTACCTAGTTATATAGTAAAAATGTAAACTAAATTATATAAGCGTATAAGAATTTTGGCACAAGCAATTGAATTATAAAGATTTAACGAATGTATGAGAATTTTCAATATATATCTTTTCGGATTGAAATAGTCAAGTTAAAACCTCGAATATTTAGAATAGTTGCAATACACAAATACATGACAGTAATTTATGAAATTCATTGGAATATCAATAGATTTTCATGTGATTTCTTATAAGTTAAATCTATTGATATGTATCTAATATCTATTTAGATATAATTTTAGGTTTGAATACAAATCCATACCTTAAAC
The DNA here is from genome assembly GCA_035583055.1 of Torymus tubicola. NCBI lineage: Eukaryota > Metazoa > Arthropoda > Insecta > Hymenoptera > Torymidae > Torymus > Torymus tubicola. The sequence continues at coordinate 9,832 of JAWWEQ010048931.1, forward strand.
AATGCTGAGTATCATTTAATCTCACTGCACTATATAATTCACTTAATAGATACGTCACGATTTTCTGCATGGTACTGGTTTACTCGAATGTATTGTCGATGCTGGCGATACCTCTTGTACAAAGTGCAGAAGTACGAGGTTTACCGTTTAAAACCTGGCTCCCTTACGATCTGCATTGTCATAAGCTTAACTACTGGCTATCTTTCATACACCAGGCTTTGGGATTATTAGCATGCTCCTCCATAAGTTTGGCCAATGATAATATTGTTACAGGATTCATGATGCAGGCCTGCGCACAGTTTGAAATCTTGGCGTATAGACTGAAGACTCTACCACGTATAGTTGAGGCTGTTAGGTCGAAGATGCCATACGAGGAAGCAAATGAGTATGAGAGAAAGATGCTCATGCAGCACGTTAGACATCATATTCACATATTCAAGTAAGTTGAATTTACACTTATCTTAATGGATTTATAAATAGATAGAGTAAAAAGCAAAAATTAGATCTAAATTTTTTTAACATTCTATTTATCTTACAGATACATGGCTGAAGTTATGAGAACGTTCAGTTCCGTGATTCTAGTACAGTTCTGCGCAAGTTCAACCGTCATAACGGTTAGTATTTATCTATTGTCTATGAAGAATCCCGGAAATCTAGACTTCCTTATGGTACTTATGTACCTATTGAGTATGTTGACTGAGTTCTTCATGTATTGCTGGTTCGGAAATGAGGTGACGTTAAAAGTAAATATACAATAGCTTTTTTTATATTTTATACTTGGAACAAAAAAATAGATGTCAGTAAAAAAATGATGAAAATTTCTCAGAGTATTGAATTCGCTATGGAAGTATACGGCGTTGAATGGACTATGTTGAATACCGAATCATGGAAAAAGATTTTGTTTATAATACATCGAACTTCTAAGCCGATTGTGGTATCTTGTCATGATATCATCGTTTTGTCGTTAGATACATACGTTAATGTTAGTTAAATAAAAAATACTCAATCACAATAAGTCATCTTTTTTCATTATAAAACAATATTTATTACTTTAATATCGTGGCAAGAAATATTGTGGATATTCACTTAATTATTTTTCTTTGTTCTGCTAATAAAATAAGTAATACATTTTTGTTACAGATATTACGAATTTCCTACTCCGCATTCAATTTGTTAAGAAGCACTGCTGCGCCCGCAGATGAATAACGTAGAAAAATACCTGTTACTTAAATAAAATTATTTTCTAATATTCACTGATACTTAGCTTCCTGTTACTTAAATTCTGTTGATAGAAGAGCAAGATTTGCCTGAAAAAATTATGGGGCGAATACCGTTTCTTCAAAATAATGTATATGTAGGTTATATCTTCCCAGATTATGCATTGAAATTAATACAGTGCAAGAGATGTTCTAATTTAATTTGTAAAAAACGTGGAGTTTAATCCTTTTTGGTATAATAAAATTTTATTATTCTATTAATTTAATAACTGATTTCAAAAAACTAATAATTTAGTAATATTAACCAAAAATACAAAATTATTACAAATATAGTAAAAGTGTCTAAAAATACAGTAAAAATTACTATATTTTTATAGGAAAAATTTTTATTTTTGGTTGATATGGCTAAGCTACTAGAAAACATGGAAATTTTTCCCTACATTTTTCTTATATTAACTTATATTAACAAACCTTTAACAAATAAAAAAAAGAAATAATCTACAAGCTTCCCAGTTCTAGAAGACTTTTATAAAATAAATTATTACAAAATTTTAGAAAAATAAAGGTGATGAGTCACACCAAACGTAGTTATTTTAAGTAGATAAAGAGAGAAAGTTTTAAAGAAATGCACAGATAATAAAAATAATTATTATAAGAGAAAGTAACCATTTATACGTGAAGTTTGTCTTTATTTGAATAAGATAAATTGGAAATAATTTGAAGAAGGTACTACCAAATAAAAATGACGAAAAATGATTAACAAAAATAATTCTTATGAGAAATGTAAAACTGTTTTATAGAAATTAGATTCACCATCATTATATCCGGGAACAAAGTTTTTACTAGGCTCCCAAATTTGCACGGCCAAAAGAAAGAATAAAAATTCATTTTTCTTGTGAAAAACAATTGTAAAAAGATATGAAACTTCTTTATATTTATATAATGGATGATAAAGATGACAATGGAATTATGGAAAAATGTGAGCGAGATAGAAGAAAAATATAAATCTACCGTTGATGTCCTACGTCGTTACAGCAGGTATTCCTTACGCGTTTGAAGAAAGTTACCTTGTTATTGGTCTTATATCCAAAATTGTCTCTCATAAAATTTTTTACACTTTAAAAGATATTAAGGGCATTCTTCACAAAATCAATTCTTCCTACATCGAACTATTCCTGAAGATAAGATCTAGTCCGATTCCAGCTAGATGGCTGAAAATATGTTTTTAACATTCTTTATTGTAAAAAAATACAAAAAAAATGTTAACAGTTTCTGACATGTACTAAAATTCGACGCAGTACACATTGTATTTTAATAAAGTTGTAATTGTACAAGTGTGAAATAATTTTGAGAAAAATAGATTCTCAATTTACAAAAATCTATAAGATTGGGTTTATGTTTATGTTTTAATTACTTAAATATAAGTTAATGCAGCTAAATGTAAGTGGTGAATGATAAGTTTTTTCAAATATTTTTATTTTTCTTTATACACTATTATGAAAAAATTTATGAAAAAACGATTTAATTTTTTTGTAATATATTTTTATTCATTATAATTTTTTCAGTTTGTTTACCCAGATTCGTATATTTTGTGTTAAGAAAGAATTATTTATTTTGTAAATAACAATGACTTCATATTATGGAACGGGCGCATAATATTACATCTACGTTCCTGAACGCTGCTTATCCAGTAGTGCTTCAGCATAAACATCGTATTCTATCGTGTTCCCGGTAAGAGTGCTTCTCAAAGGCGTTATTATCTGAGACAATGTCAGAATTACTGGTAAGCATAATAGTTTCTTACAACTTTCTATTTCTTTGTGAATATATGTATTTTTAACGTAAAACATACCAATTCAAATGCAAAACTGGAGAAGTCGTGGAAGGTTATATTCGGTGCTGTGTTACCATACGCGATAAAGCGACAAAGTGGCATATGCGTGCGCAGCTTGCTAAAAATGGCGGGGAATTTTAAAATAAAAAAATGTCTTGCATTGTTTGCCTGGTAGAAATCGATTCAATTATTTATCTAATAAATAGCTTGTTTCTCCAATAATTGGTAAAAACTAGACACTTTTCTTGGCCATTTCTATCCATCAATGAAACGATTTTTTCGGTCATATTCTCCATTTAATAGGCGGAATAATAGATTCAGTTTTTTCACAAATTTAGATTAGCTTATTTATGAGTATTTAAAAGATATTAAAGTTGGCCAGTTTTTTTACTTAGGAAATGGCTAATATGAGGCTTACTATTATGACGAGGAGTGAGAGAGACAGAATCAAACGGAAAAATCATTGTTTTCGTTTGTATTGCCTGAAGCAGTACTATAAACGAATTAAACACCAGTAATTTGTATTTACATTTTAGTTGGTACCTTCTTTTAATATTTGTTTTTAAATATAATGACAGAGAAAATTTAGTAGAAGTATTTTCTGGTTATGTTATTTCAATTAAATAGAGAATATGAGCGAAAAAATCGGTTTATCTCTACCTAGAAATCAGTTATTTTTATTAGCTATTTATTATTTTCCTGCCCATCCGATAGAGAAATTTGTACCAGGGTTATGTTGTGTGAATATAGGTAGAATTTGATATTTAATTTATTGAACAATTATTTTTTTTCATGTTTTATTTTTCTATTACTGAATCAATTTTCTGAGTACTTTCAAATTTCTCGTCAGTTCATATTTCCCCTTATACTCTCGATTTTAATATTATAAATATATTCTTCTACTCGTAAATATTAATCTAATTATTACAAAATACCAATGAGATAAATGAATACATTTCAGCTGGAAATCTGCGTTGATTCACTGGAATCGATCCAGAATGCAATTGAAGGTGGTGCAAATCGCTTGGAACTATGCAGTGCATTGTCAGAAGGTGGACTCACTCCGAGTTTAGGTTTAGCTACTCTGGCAATGCGTGTCTCGAGAATTCCGGTGTTTGCGATGATTCGCATTCGAGGAGGTGATTTCGTTTACACTGACGATGAAATAGGTAAAAATATGTTTATTTGTGTGGGAATGCTAAGCCCTCATTTCGTTTTTAATTTAAATAAAAAAACTGCTTTTGTCCACGTCATTTTTTATATTTATCACCTGGGACTGGATAATTCCTACCTGCATATTTTTGACCGAGCATTATGGGTCTTATACTTCACTATTTATTTCATTTTACACAAATCTATAGTATATATCTGTGCCTCCGAGACATAACGACATAAGTCCATTTTTTTGTAAATCGGGAAAACTTTGAATTTTGTATCTTTAAATGGGTCTTTTTCATTTAAAACTATCAGTAGTAGCTAAAATATTGCCCTAAAAGCTACGATATACGGAAAACGTAACAACATAAGTCCATTTTTCAAATTTAGTGCGCGGGATAACAACATAAGTCAAGCACTGATTTATTTTATCCAACCAAATTGAATACAAAAATTATTCTATATAAAATATATACAATAACTAGATCAAATTTATAATTTGACAAAGTTTAAGTGCATAAACGTGAGAATTTTGAAAGATAGTTCATAATACTTGTTCTTTTACGAAATAAATAAAATGCTTTTCAATTTATCGCGCATTCAAGTTGTATTCAAGTTGTATTATTTTTAACATAATTATTCGTTGATTAATTGTTAATTTTG
>JAWWEQ010048932.1:0-14697 GCA_035583055.1 Torymus tubicola
TTCCTAACCTCCAAATATCGCAGCAAGCTGGAATACTGTCACAATGTAAACAATTCTTTGTTATTATGTGAAATATTATATGTGTTTTACGCAGGATACTTAATTGTATGTAATAATCATAGTTTTAGTACTCTTAGTATAGAGATTAGTATAGAAAACAAAGTAAGAAATATCATCGTACCGCTGTAATAGGTACTTTTACCCTATACCCATGCCTATACCAATAAGCCACAGTCGCCACAGGCAAAACTTGAGCTACGCGGCGTCATATTGTATAATCGGACGCTTTGCTTACTTCGTTCTTTATATTCGTACGTGTATTCACACTTAACAGCCACTAACAAATTTTACTATCCAAAGAATAAAAATCGTTATCTTACATACTAAAAATTATGTTATACTAAAATTTGAATAATAATATAAAAATATTTGCTACATTAAGTTAGAACTATTATTATTATTATGTAAGTTATAAATTTTATTGTCGAAAATAATATCTAATCCGCGATTATTAACTTGTATCCATGGAATTTGTATCCATGGAATCATTTACGTATACAGATTGTATACAAGAGCTTGATAGAACCTGTATAAAATCTACTCAAAATTTCTGTGAGGGGAATGAAACTAAGGATATTTTGGTTAGTCTGCCGATCCTAGATGGCGTATTTCAATTTTCTAAATTTTGCTTTCTCGCAAGTGCCTGGAGATTTCAGAGCTGACTATGTAAGAAAAATAAGCTCATGGCTTTCATGCTTTTCCTACACAATATAGTAATTTTTGTCACAGATTATCTTAATATTTATTATACTTTCTTTCTCCACGTAGATAAAAGAGCTTTCATTTAGGTTTTTGAAAATAGAAAGAAAAATTGTTAACTCCTTCAAAGGTTATGAGTTTCAATATCAGTCTCGAAAAGACATAAATATACTTTCAAAGTTGAGGCTGACAATTCCTGCGATTTATATATATTTATTCTTCCGCGCAGTTGTTCGTTTACACAAGAAAACTTGTGACACTGTTATAAACGCATATTGATTTTTCTTATGACATTTCAACATGAGGAATATATATATATATAAAATAGTTACTTATGATTAGCCCTTAAAGGTACCTATTTCCTGTAATAAAAAAATTAGAGTAAAAGAAAAACATTTTTTTATGGATTTTTTAAATTATAACGATTTTAAACAGAAGATTAAATAATATTGTTGATTATACGAGGTTAAAAACTTTTAGTAAGATTGAAATGGAACCGACAATTTTCTGAGGACCGTACGCCCCACATTTACGGCGCTTTACTCCAGGACAACGTCTACGAGCTCGATAGTTTACACTTCCATTGGGGTCTAAAGAACAGTCGAGGCGCTGAACACATACTGCATGGCATCAGGTAAAACTTTTTATCAACTGTAACAAACGAGTATATAGGTAGAACTTTTTAAAGAAAAAAAAATTATCATATCTGCCAAGCGTTTGACTGACTTAGTCGTATTTCACTAAGTTTTATTGGTTCGTTCGGCCGGTATCTCTCTATCACGGTTACGGCATTCATAATGTACCTGGCCTACACGCGTGCATAGCACGTACAAAAATGTAACAGTTGCTGTGGCTTTATTTACAGGTACTCTATGGAGATGCACTTGGTCCATCGGAATAGAAAGTATCCGACCACAGAGCGAGCCCTGCAAATGCATGAGGATGGATTGGCAGTAGTCGGGGTATTTTTTCAAGTAAGTCAATAAATTAAGATACGTGTGAGCAAATTCATAATATGTGTATATGTAAAAGGTTTAGAAAATTCGGACATTTTGTACTAGAACGTACCGGAATGTACCGAATCGTACAGAAATGTAAGTCAGGGTACTTAAAGATACCACCTCGTACAAAACGTACTAGAACGTACTGAAATGTACCGAAACGTACGTAAACGTACCCAAGTGTACTAACACGTATGCAAATGTAAAGTATTGTACAATGTTCTACAGGAACCTACCAAGGGTTGACATAATTGTTATCTAATTATTTCGAAAAAAAAACGTGTGGAAACGTACGCCAACGTACGTGAACGTACGGTGTTGTACCAGAAATTATAAAAACTTTAAATGTATTAAAAATTTATTTTTTACTTAAAATATATTTTTTAATGTAACTGTAAATTATTGCGCAGTATTCTATATAATTCTGCACAGACGAAAATAAGGTACGAAAATGTACCGAGATTCTTAGAAGGATATTTAAATAAAAAAATAAAGAAACAGATTTTATTTATTTAGAAAATTTTATTATCAAAAGTTACATTACAACGATTTATCCCCATATTATCTATCTGTATTAGGTACATAGTAAGATAAATAATAAGTTTAGTTCATGACTAAATTTAAATAAAAAACTTTAATTTACAACCTCTAAGATAATAATTAGATAATTTTAATAAATAATAAAGTTTCTCTTAATATTAAGTACCACAAATTGTATATATTAAATACATAAATGACAAGTTTAGGTCATCACAAAACAGGAATAAAAAAAGTTCATGAATTTTTTAAACATTATTAGTAAATATTCGATTGTCAAAAATAAATAAATAATAAATTTTCTCTTAATAATAGCACCACCAATCATATGTATGAAGTACATAAATGACAAGTTTAGTACAATTTCTTACGTTTCGGTACAAAAGTATTTGTATATATTGATATATTAATATTAATGAAACTAGGGGATTTTGTACATATAAGTATCTTTCCGTACATTTTCGTACGCACATGTATGTCGCTCTACGTTATCTTACGTTTCTGCAGATCCACATACGATTCAGTACGATACGGTACGGTACATTTCCGTACAAAATGTCCGAATCTTAATCGAAACGTATCAAAACGTACTGAATCATAGGCAAACGTACCGAAACGTACTGACACGGATGGAAACGTGCCGAAACATAGGATAATTTACGTTGGAGTACCGTTTATTTTTTCCATTCGGATTAGAACATCCTTTTGTTTGGAACAAAAAAATTTTTTTTTAAATCCTTTAAAATAGCTTTTTTTGAGTGTATAATGTAACTTTAATTACTCTTTTTTTTAATTAAAATACGTTGATATCCTCAAAAGTTACGTAGCTTTGAAAGACGATAGCAAACGCCAAAGAGTACATATATATATAAATTCTGTATATAACAATATCAATTTCTGATTAAGGTTGTCGAGGAAGACAATCGGATGCTAAATCATTTGATCCGTCATCTACCAGAGGTGCAGTCGATGAATTCGGAAGTGACGCTCAACGATTCGCTAATACTATCCTGGCTGTTACCACTCCACCAAGACACTTACTACACGTACAAGGGTTCGTTGACGACGCCACCCTGTAGCGAAGCCGTCACCTGGATTCTATTCGCCGAACCTGTGTCCATATCGTATAAACAAGTATGCAGACCTTTTACTTTTCCTTTTTTCTATTTTTTTTATTTCGATGAAAAATTCTATATATTTGCAATGTCATGGTGACGACTTTTTGTTGCAGATGAACAAATTTAGAATGCTATCGACGGGTAAGACAATACTGGGTGACAATTTTAGGCACCAGCAGGAGGTCGGCAACAGAATAGTTTACGTGCGAAGGACGCATCCGGATTTTTTTGATGACAACGAGGTACCAGATATCGATTTGCCATCATTGAGGTGGCGTTGGACGTGAACGTTTATATAAATATATATAGACTTCGGAAGAATGTACGAGCATTTATATTAAATTTAAAATATATCAACAATTGATGAGCTTAAGTTAGCATCTAATTGTAAAATCTGTAACGTTTGTATTATAAGCAATCGACACTGAAATAAATACAACAAAGGGCTCATTGGATAAATGAATTTTTTTGTAAAATTTTATATGACCCTGTACTCTTCCAGTCAAAACTGCTTTTTCCGTGAATTTATAAGGATGCATAATTTTTATATCGCAGCTTTTAGTCTGTCTACAACACATATATTGTATATGCACACCGGAATTGACACGCGCGCGCGTGCAGCAATATCAGTACTGAGATACTGCAGCAACACGCGGGAGAGAGAGAGAGAGAGAGAGAGCGAGATTTACTCATTATAATTTTCCGGTACGACAACGACAATCGCGACGAGTGTCGCGCACGCGTCGCGACTCCTCTTCACTTTCTCTTGGTTTGTTATATTATTTTAATTGAGGTCTTCTATAGTTTTTTTTCGCAACAATTAAGTATTAATGGTTTTTGCACGCGTCGAAACGACGGAGTATACGTGTCATCAATATAGTATTTGAAATAATCAATCGGGAGGAAACATGAACATCGAGGCTCATAATGGTAGGATTGGTGATTTTTTTTCTTTGTATTGAGATTATACGTTAGGAGGAAGGATGTCTTTAGTGCAAGTGAAATTTGAATTTGTAGATGATTTGCCATCGGAGAGCGATGTCGAGTCAAGGAAGCGATTTACCCTTGAGGAAAATTCGAATGCGTTTTCGGAAGTGATATTTCAACGGTCAAACTTTAAGATGACATTGAAGCGATCCAATTATATATTGTGTACAGTTATTGTTACCCTGATTATCGGGATTATCGTTGTTATGTTGTGCGTAGGACAGACAGGTACAGCACCTTTTCTATATTTTTAACTAATTTTAAATAGAAAATTTAAAGTGTAATTTCACCTATGCACAGATAAAATATACAACTTCTAAATTTAATTTAAAAAAAAAGACGTATCTTATCTTTGTGACATGTCAACTAAGTAATGTTTATAAATTTCTTTATTATTAAATAACTATAAAAATTATCATTTCTAATAATAACCAAAAATCTAGACCGTGATCCTGATGACAAGTTGAATCTGTTACGTTCGATAATCATGTGTAACGACAGCAGCGTCTGGCTCCTAGACGTAGATCAGAAGAAGTACACAGCCCTTCGCTCGACGAAAAACCAAATCCTCGCCTTGGACATTTTCTCAGACAAGAGCATCTTCTGGACGGAGAACGACACTTGGCGTTTCGACTCGTTGACTGACATCGTCAACTATACAAAGAGATGGCGTCCGCAGGCCGTAGCCGTCGACTATGTCACGGAGAAACTCTACCTCGTGGACAAGCATTCGGGTAGCCTCAGTGTGTTAGACACACACAGTCGGCACTGGCGCGTACTAACCTCGAACCTTGAAGAGCCACTTGACCTCGTACTTGATCCTATCGAGGGCTTCGTGTTCGTCGCCGCGCGTTACCAGGTAATTTGTGATGTTTTTTCACTATCCGGAAAAGTATAATTAAGGTTCGATTTATTATTGCAGATAATACGGGCAAACATGGACGGCTCGTCGATGAAAGACCTAGAAGTCGGTCCTTTTAACTTGGCTATCGCCATCGATCGCAAAGCGACGAAGCTATATTACACCCAAAGTTTTCTCGGGATTCGAAGTTCGGATTATAACGGGAAGAACCGCGCGCACATTTATCATGATGTCCATCCGATGGAGATCATCAGCTTGGCGGTATTTGAGAATAAGCTCTACTGGGTCAGTTTCGTCAACTCATCAGTCAATACCTGTCCCTGTACCAATGTTCTCTATAGTTGTACGATATTCCGACGAAGCTGCGGGGAAGTCACTTCCTCTAGGTTGCCGTTCGATAAACCTAGGATCGTTAGGTCGTCGTTCGATCAATTTCGCCAGGTGCATGCCAAGCACAATCCCTGTCGCGAGAACAATGGTGGCTGCGATCATCTCTGTTTAATGACATCGAAAAACAGCCATGGATGTGCCTGCAGTACTGGCTGGAGCCTGGCTAAAGATGGTAAAACCTGTCATAATGTCACCAGTGTGCTTATGTACTCGGAGAAAAATTTGTTTAAAGCCAGCGTCTTGGATGAAGAGCCGCATAGCGATGCTATTGTACCTAGCGAGTTTCACGTAGGAAACCTGACGAAGAAACCACACGTTCATTTTGATTATGACATGGTAAGTGGTAATGTGTACTTTAGTGATGACCACAGTATATATTGTATGAACGTTCTCAAAGATGACGAACAGACGATGCTGCTGAATGCAGGCCCGAATTACGTAGTACGCGACCTAGCTTTCGACTGGGTCAAGAACTGTCTTTATTATATCAAGGAGTCTCAAGATCCCGCAAGCAATCATTCCATCGAGATGCTCGGTCTGAGCAAGCCCCAGCAGCGAACAATACTGAGTGTGAGATTCCGCAAGGAACATTACATCGACAGTCCGTTCTTTCTCCGGGTGCATCCTAGTCATCAATACCTATTTTATACCAGCTACTCAGGTATCCAAGACAGTCTGCAGAGAATCGGCACCAGCGGCCGAGGCTTGACGTCTATTAATGCCGTATATGATAGCATGTATACACTGCTGTCCCTCGATTTAGAGAACTCCAGGTTATACTTGAGCACTACGACGGATCCAGCTATGATAAGAAGCGCGAACCTTTATGGCATTGAGGAAAAAGGCATAAAAGTGAGCGCCGTGAAAAACGTGACGGCCATCGCTGCATACCGAAACTGGTTGTATATCAGCGATGACGATGGTAGCGGTTGGTCCAAGATATGGAGGGTCGATCTCTCGAATAACGAGACCGCTATCTTTAGGTCGACAATATTTGGCACGCAAGACTTGCGAGTGTTCAGTATGTCAGCGAGAAATGCCGAATGATCGAGACTGACTGAAGGAATGGGGCATTGAAAACTTACGAACGTATTAAAAGTGGAAGATATTAGCTGTTAATAGGTTTTCTTATATTTAATTATTAGTTTTTATAGTTTTTTTTTGTAGAAAGTAGATTTTTAATGCGAAGATTAATTGAAGAGTTGCTTTATACTGACTGAAAGATGTACCGTATCAACTTCAATATTTTACATTAAAAATATAGTTTTATTTTTCGTTTCTTATATTTTCTGAGTCGACTCATAGAAAACTGCTGAAAATTGCAATATACTATATTTTTGAATGATTATAATAATGTGACTGATCTTTGATTAGTTAAGTTGGTTTCTCAATACGTTACAGTTTATACGTTCAGCGAAAGCACAACCTATATCGAGTATAAAAAGCTCGGCTTAACAAATATTTGATAAACTTAAAAGTATGAGTATCAAAATTTCATCTCTCTTAAGCTATGTTTGACTTTTCGAAGTCTCATTTTTTGATAATGCAATACTATTACTTTCTTTTGCAGATTATATATGGGGCTCATGTACTCTTAATGTAAATGTAACCATTATCAATAATTTTTTTCTTGACAATTAGGTTGGCAACCCTGAAGTAAATTGCAAAAAATTGATTGTTTACTAAAGCAAATAATAAAGTTTTTTGGTGTCTTACCAAGAAGAACACGAGACCTCCAGAAGCCTGATTTTGATAAATTTTAGAGAAATGTTCATCTTTAAAAATAAAAATACCCACGTTTCAGGATTTTTACCAATAGGCTTAGGGCTGGGTGTTACAGAGTCTAATATCATATTTATAACTCTCGAAATATTATGTTTATCATAATTTTAATCTTACCCATAGAATGCTAAGATGAAATCATTCTATTTGAAAAAAGCTTATGTAAACATTTTTATTCGTTGAAAAATTGTGCCTATATAAAAAATTTTCTTCCAAATATTTGCAAAAACTAGAAATTGCTTCCTCATAGAGGAAGCTTTGTAACAATGAAACAAGTTTCAGGAAACAAAAATGTTGAAAAAGATGTTGTATGGCGATATATGTGTATATTATTTGATTCTGATGATTTTTGTTTTCGTGCATGTATTTTAAAATTTAAAATATCTTCACTCTGTCATTCGTTATTAAGGAAAACATTTTTATATTTCAAAAATTAATATCTCAAAAAATATTATATTTATCGCACATATGTAGCTTTTATATATCTTCAGATCGAGTTCGTTGCCCAAAAAAATCGGTCCACTACAAAAAAAGATATTTGAGATTTAAAATTTTTAAAAAAATTTTTAAATCGCGTTTTCTTCGAGAATACTTGATTTCTCGACTTGAAATTTTAACAAGTTATCGCACCAATTGGAGGCTATATTTGGTGAAAATTTCAAGAGATTATCTTCATTTGTTTTTTTAGAAAAAAATTATTTTTGAAAAAATTTGCGTTTTCGTTGTCGCACGATAACATGAGTAAAAATTATCCAATCGTTATGAAATTTGGCATAAAAACCTAATATCAGAAAAAAATTTGAAAAAAAGTGAATTTGAAATGTCAAAAGTTAAAGAGATTTTCGAATATAGATTCATCGTGTCGAGCGCGCGCACGTCGTGACAGACGTGCACCAAAAGGGGTGCCACATTTATAGTAGTTTCTAAATTACTTGTAATTTATTAAAAAATCATATTTTTTTATATTGAAAATGCATCTCAGCTTTCGAAAAGTATTTTGGTTTGAAGGGAGACAAAATTTAACAAGATATATAAATCTCAACCGAAAGCCCATTGACAACAAGCCTGAATCACGGGTATTTTTATTTGTAATGAAGAACATTTTTACGATTACTGAGGAACTACCTTAACAAATTTTTTCTCTGAGTGCCAACTCTTAAAATTGAACAAATAACAATACTTACTTTATTTGTATATTAAATATAAGTATACTAAAAATAAAAATAAAGAGATATCCTCTCTCCTCTAAGTTGAAAATCGATAAACCGATTATTTGATAAAAACGATATTCAATAAAAATAACTAAAAACACGATTTGATTAATTATATTAATATTACGATTTAATTTTTAAAAAAGAGACTTCACATCTGAAAACAATACATTTCTTCGTGAAGCATTGCTGAATACACAATTACAATAACAGTTGTTTTCTTACAGCAAAAAGATGGTCATAGTCGCTACCGACAGTTTGCCCGACTCGTTTTAGAGCCGTACAAATAATATTTTTTCCTTCATTTTTTTACGCACTCTCCGCCTGAACACCAAGGGTATGCGCGCACGCGCGCATAGGCTTTAAAGGGCCCCCATTCGGTAAGGAGACATTCGTCTCTACTTACACAAGTCCTTCCCAAACCGCATTACGGTATGTTCGGGATATGCGCGCAGCACGCGGTTGGTGGGTGAGCGAAGCGCGTTCTATATCGCTGGGAAGCGTCGGACCACCATTCAAGCAACGCGCTATTTGTGTTTATATACTGATGCAAAAGTTGTTTCGTCACTTGTGGAAATGGAAAATCGGGTAGCCATCTAGTGGTGGAAAGTGTATATCTGAATATTCGAACTTTCCCGCTACTTTAGAGTACATTTGTTTTCTTTTTTTAATGCGAAACATTTATTTTTGTTCTTTTAGTTAACTATAATCGATGTTTTTTTTTTAGTGATATGTGATGATACATGAACAACTACAATTTATATTTAACATCAAAAATCATTTATTAGTGAGAAAATATTAATTATTGCTAATTTTTTATTTCTTAAAATTTAATACAAAATTTTCTGCATGTGTAATATATATATATAGTCATTTTCTTCAATAAACTAAAACGATGGTTTGTTATTAGTCAAAAATTATTAACAATCCATATTTCTTTAGTTCATAGGACAGTCTTTCAGTATAATCAAAATATCTTAAACAATTCAACTATTCATTTTTGAATAATATATAAGATTTAATTGTATATTCTTTTAATAAATTACTAATATTTCTTTATAGACTTGCGGATCAATGCTAATCTCTGTTTATGCGCCTCTGTTACTGTTGGTCTCTTGTACGGACGAATCTCATCTGTACCGAAACCAGGAATCCACATATTCCAATTTTTCTCTGTAAAATAATCATTATAAGTACTTAGTAATAAACAACTAATAATTCATACATATTTGAAAAGGACTTCATACCTAAATGTAATTGAACATCTTTAACTTCAACTGTATTTGCATGACGATGCTTTGCTAATAAACATGCAGCATTAATTGTAGTTTCTACAAAGTCATCAGCCAATTGAAGTAACATTTCTTCAACTTCTTCATCAAGCTGTTCAGTGGGATCCACTTCCTTTACTAAATCTTGTAACCTAGTCTTAGTCAAAAACTGAAACAAAATAAATTTTTTCATAAAATAATTGAAAAATATAACCAACAAATTATATGTAAGCTTAATAAATATAATACCTGTGGATAATCTAACGAGGAATTTTGATTACTATGTTGTGATGTTTGCTGTGGTTGAGACTTATTGGTTTGTTGAGAAAACGGTGTTTGTTGAGGTTGTGCTTGTGTTTGTGGTTGTGTTGGCATCGTTGACATTGTAGCACTGGATGGGGAACTATTGTTTATGGCTGAATTTTGATTTGTGGAGCCTACAGATGGTAAATTTCCTAATGATGGCATATTGGATTGCATATCTGAACTTATTTCACTGTTCTGTATGCCAGGCATTTCTTGAGACATTTCTAAAATAAGAAATTGGTAGTTTCATCATTTAATGAACAATGATAACTATTTGTGTTTATATACAAAATCTACTAGAATTATACAAAAGTATAAAGAAATAATGGAAAAGATACAAAATTAAGACAAATAGTCAATTTACAAGGATGACAAATGATAAAGTATCATTAGAAAACTTTCAAATCAAAAATAATCGCAAACTTACTTATTTAACCTAACAAATGAGAAGAATTATTGCTCTTGGTGAAGACGAAAAGAAAAAAAAAACTTATACAAAAAAATTATATATCAAAAAACATTGAGTTTGCGAATCTCTTCACTGCACACAACCTCGAATTACGCTCCAAATACAGCAAGAAGTGATAACTTTTCATAATAAACAAGATTAAGTTTTCAGATCTTCAAGTTGTCACTATGCTGCTCTCGCTGAAGTCTGAACGAATGCTCAAATGGTTGGTTGGTTTGTGGTTAATATATATGTATATATATATGTACTATAGTGACGCCAGCTGAGCTACAGTACGCCGTACACCATCAACTATATAGTGATTGAGCATGTCGCAGCGACATTGTCGCGCATGCGTGGTGATTGAAGAGGCGGCGCTCAAGCCTCAAATACACGCCATGCTGTAGTCACTAGTACTCACTAGTCACTAGTCAGTATAGTATAGTATAAGTAGTGGTAAGCAGAGCGCATGCGTTAAGAATTTTTGTTGTCAAGTTCGTTCCCCATGTATTGATCTGTGTTTTGTCATACTCATATAGTAAGTACTCAATAATTTTTATTTCTTTATGAAAAATAATTAATAGATATTTGAAATAAAATGTATTCAATTGAATGATAATAAAATTACATTCGTCCATATTTATATGATGTGTTAGACATGACAAGTATTAATAATTATAAAAATGACAACGTCACAAATAAGAATTTTTACGGTCACTTTTACGTTTACCAAAGTTTAAAAATTTGAATGTTTTTAAATTAAAAAAAAAATTTTGTAGTATAATTATCTATAATATTGTATTGATTCAGAAATTAATTTATCGCCATTTAGTTTAATCAATTTGATAGTAATTAATTTAATAAATAAAAATTATCATGTCTAACAACTGAACGGAACGATGCACGTGTTTGGCTTTTCCGACTCACGTGGACATGATGGTTCGTTCTGTTAGTTGGCATAATGATGTCTTACTAAAATACATTGCGCTTCTCTCTTTGACAAGTTTTAATTAAATCATTTGAAATAATGATATATTTTTAAAGATTACTATTTAATTTATTATGTATAGGTAAGATATAGATTATATTACTTTTTATACTGCTATCATATCATAATTGTTAAGGAAATTGATGAATGATGTAATTTAACCTCAACTTTGTGCATTGTTTTGAATTTTATGACATCATTTATGAACACATAATATTTTTATTTCACAAAAACAAAAATACTAAATGTTCTTTTTATTTTTAGGTACAAGTTTATTGTATAAATAACATCTCTAGTTTTAAGTGTTTATAGTAGAGAGATGTTACTATTCTGTCCAACCTGTAGCAATCTTTTACATGTAGAGGAAGGTTCTACCTCATTACGTTTTGCCTGCAACACCTGCCCCTATGTTTGTAACATAAATCGTAGGGTGAGCACTCGTACCTATCCCAAGCTTAAAGAAGTTGATGATGTTCTTGGTGGCTCTGCTGCCTGGGAAAACGTTGATTCTACTGAAGAACGTTGTCCTAAGTGTTCTCACATGAGAGCATACTTTATGCAGATTCAAACTCGATCTGCTGATGAACCTATGACTACTTTTTACAAATGCTGTAATCCTCAGTGTGGTCACAACTGGCGTGAATAAAGTTATATCACTAATAAAAGTATGTAATAATACTCAACTTTATTTTGTTTACAACAGTAATTATAATTAAAATTATTCTTTTAGTTATGAGATTATTCAGTGTTTTAAGATCAAGAATTACAAATCCAGAATCAATGGGTCCAATAAAGCATCGTTTGAATGATGCCAAAACAACATTAAAAATGATGCCAAAACAAAAGCAATGGTATTGTGGTGGTCACCGAAGTGCAGCAATAGCAGCAGAGCTACTAAGAAATGGAAAAATAGTAGCTCTGCCAACTGACACGATCTATGGGTTAGCTGGCCTGGCTCAAGATGATAGATCAATCACAAGGCTATACGAAATCAAAGAGAGGGATCCAAATAAACCACTTGCTATCTGGTATAGTATATTTTTATACATCGTAACATTTAACTCAGAGATAGTATGAGATTAATGTTTATTCATGTTTAATTATAGCCTTTCTGATATTGAAGATATTGAAAAATGGGCAAACATAGAAGATTTACCTGAAGGACTGACTGAAGCTTTGTTACCTGGACCTACAACACTAGTTCTCAGACGTAAAAAGTCATTAAATCCAGCACTAAATCCTGGAGTGACAAATATTGGTATAAGAATACCACAATATAATTTCATTCGCAGTATAGTCAAAATGATCAATGAACCAATAGCCCTTACAAGTGCCAACAAAAGTGGACAGAGAAGTACTTTGCACCCTACTGAATTTGAAGATTTGTGGCCAGAGCTTGAGGGAGTTTTTTATCATTCTAACAATATCACAAACGTCTCAAATTCCTGGAGAAAAGGATCTACTGTTGTAGATCTATCCATTAAAGGACAATTTACAATTCTTAGAAAAGGCATTGGTTTTAAAAAAACATTGAATATTTTAAAACAATTTGAATTGAAAAGTGTACGAAAAGTAGAAGGAAATAAAAATAAAGATAAAATCAATGCGACAGAAGAAGCTGACATCTCCATAGAAGAAAAAGCCTGTGCATCAGGCTAGACAAACCTTGTTATTTTTCAATAAAAATACAACTATTGGAATGATGGAGAGGGTCAACCCATAAATTAAAACACACATCACATAATGTTTTCCAACTTTTTGCTGTACTTGGTTGTCAGCCTCTTTAGTTAGCATGTCCGTCAGATAGCAAGTTTCTTAGAATCGCAAGTTTGTTTTGACAGTGTTGCGTAGACAGCTATGGCTATGTGTATTAATTCTAGACAAATTTCTTTGTATTTAGGAAATGTTGATAAGGTACAATGGAGAGGGCCATTTCCAACAAGGTGAAATTAATAAAACACCTATATATATATTGCTTCTTCGTATTTAATTTTTAATTTCTGTATATTTTGACTCGCATTAATTTTGACCATGTAGTTATTACTACAATAACTTTTAATACATTTTTAACATGTTTATATCAGATTCCCTGAAGAGGCTGACAACCAAGTACAGTGAAACGTTTGAAAACATTATGTGATGTGTGTTTTAATTTATGGGTTGACTCTCTCCATCGTTCCAATAGTTGTATTTTTATTCTAAATATGGAGGGTAGTCAAATTAACTATATCTTGTTATTTTTCTATAAACTATTACAAACATTAAGAGCCCAACATGTTTGTGTGATATCTAGTGATAAAATTTATGATCAGTTCTGTTATTAATATCAACTCTCATAAATTAATAAAAGTAAACTGTTAGGTTGGTAATCGTCGCCAAATCATTTCTCTATCTCTATCCTTGTATACTTGGCGATCAACTTTCTGTACAAATTGACTCTAGTGTATCTGTTAGACCTGCTTTAACAACAATCACATTGTCTTATTCGCCTTGGCAGTGTGGTATATCACATGCCGTCGTTGACTTGAGACTTTCCGTTTGTCACGTCTATATTTTGGTAGAGACGACTGACAGTGAAGTTGTTCATAAGTATAATTTATTGTAATGGCGACTTCAAATTGTAATTAAATAAAATTATAAATTCCTTTTAGATTTGTTTGTATAAACGTTGTTTTTATGTTTAGTCTTTTATCCTACTAGCGGTACGATAGTAAAACCTACTATCATAGCAAATGTAAACAAAATATTAAAATAATAGTGTTATAAACTGTTTTAGAAAATGTTGGCATGAACATAACAGTCTTCTACAGTTTTTAACTGTTATTTAGATTTTTGAATAATTATATTTACATTAAGTTACACTTTCGTTATTGATATTTATATTTATGGTTACTTATGTCAAAAATAGTAATTTTTAATAAAAAGTATAATTTTTCTGTAAAAAGTTGTTGATTACTATAATACACTGAGAAAAATGATGTATTAAAAATTACTATAATACATAGTAACGTCGAGACATACTTACAATATCAAAAAA
>JAWWEQ010048933.1:0-14695 GCA_035583055.1 Torymus tubicola
ATAGCGAAAAATCGCAATTTTCTGAAATTTTGTAATGTTTGAAGCCTTATATCTTTGGAACCAAAAGTCCGTTTGAAATTTTAAAAAAAGAAAAAGATAAATCTTTTTGCGTACTTTCCAACGATCTAATTATTTTTATGCTTTTGTTAAGAAAGGTCGATTTTATAGCTGTTTGAAGACAGTCAATAGTATAAAATAATATAAGCTGGAATTTTTTTTTCATCTTGCACCCCGATATAATCGCCATTTTGGAGAAATCAAAACTGCAAATTAAAATTTTCCAATAATTATTTATCAAAAGAAATTTTGAAATAATAATTAATAACTATCATTATTCTTTAAAATCTCGAAATTATATGAAATTCAGTAAAAAAACAGGTAATAAAAAATTAAGTAATTCAATGAATTATTATTAATAAACAATAAATTAATATAGTTATTTCAAATGTTTTATGATAAATTTTAAATAGTGAAATTCTAATTACGTTGTAATTCATTGTTCACATAGGTACTTGAAATACGTTATTTAAAATTTATAGATTTTCAAATTACCAACACTTTCACTACAGGTTGTCACAGCCTGCACCACTACTGTGCGTCATTTTTTCCGAAAACCCACGCTTGCCTTGTCTGCCACATGCGCGCCACGCCACATGCGCGCTACATACTGCGCGAGCTACTAACTATCGCTCTCTCTCTCACACACTACCGCGGTCTGCATCTATCTGTCTCATTTTAAGTCGTCATGAAATTCGCGGACACGGATCTTTTAGTACAGGGATAGTATAGGGATAGTATAGGGATAGTATAGGGATTATGCACCAAGGAAATAAGGCGAGCTGTGTGCTCCTTGCGTGAGAGTTATTGCTCAAGCGAAGCAAGGGCGGCAAACGCGTAGGTTCGCACAGTCTACTATGTTCTCGAATGGAATATACATTTTTTTAACACAACTATCGTAAAATTCATTCTTATTTTACGCCGGAGATGAGAAAAAAGCTGTACATTTATTCCCTAATCTCACTCTCGTTTCCAGCAATTCATATGCGCGATTGTTGGAATTTTTTATTCGTTCTCGCACTCTCTTCATCCCCTATATCAAAGGGTTCCGGATGAGTTTTGACATCGACAATTTTTTTGTATAACCACGTGTTGCCCCTGAAATTATTTCCGAAGAAACATTGGTCCCCAATTTATATGCGCGATTGTTAAATAAATACATATTGCACTTATTTCATTTTTATTTTCAAAATAACGCTTTCACAATTTAATTCTTGGTATCGCGTTAAAGGGCTTCAAAATTATTTTTCGACAAAAAGAAAAAACACGGGTCTAATGAAATTTAATGTAGAATATGACCTCAGAGTTTCCAAAAAATCGAAGACTTCAATTTTTTTGCTCGTTGAATCCATTTAGAATGGGCCATAAGACGTTAAAAACTGAATTTTAATGTTTTTTTGCATTCTTTACCGATTTTCATTAATTTGTAACTCCTCAGGAAAGCATTTTTCGCGATAAACGCTAGAATAGTTTATTTTTGTAGAATTAGCTTTTCAATAAAAATTATGCTTTCACTTACATATGCAAATATAATATATAAATTAAAAAAATTAAGAATCCGATCAAGAATTTCTCTACACAAAAATTCATGGAGATACCTTTTCATTGTCCAAGTGTTTTTTTTTTTTTTTTTTAAAGTCGTATAAAGGTCTGAAAAAAATATAGTTAAATTCTACGAAAAATTACAAGAAAAAAGTCTATGTAAGATATTTCCAAATGTTGCTTCGTTTTTGAGCTAAAAATTAATTAAAATTCTGAATTTAATGATGAAATTTTATCAATATTAAAGGATTATTTAGCTCAAAAACGAAGTAAAATTTGGAAATATCTTACATAGACTTTTTTCTTGGGATTTTTCGTAGAATTTAACTATATTTTTTTTAGACTTGTGTATGACTTTTTTAAAAAAATTATGACACGAATGAATTTTTTTAGATCCAAAAACGATCGTTATCATTGCAGGATTCATACGGACACTTTTGGACAATCAAAAGGTATCTCCATGAATTGTTGTATAGAGAAAGTCATGATCGGACTTTTAATTTTTTTAATTTATATGTTTTGTTTGCATTGATGTAAATGAAAGCATAAACGTACGGCGTTAAAAGTATTTTTATTGAAAAGCTGAGAGGATCCTACAAAATAAACTATTCTTGTGTCTATCCTGAGAAAATGCTTCCCTGAGGAGTTATAAATTGATCAAAATCGGCCAAAAATCTAAAAAATGATCAAAATTCAATTTTTGACCTCTTATATCTCCAAAACTATAAGTTAAAAATATCTAAAACAATTTAGGGATATTCATAATGAGTAGCAGAACATTTTCTGAGAGTTTCAAAAAAATCTATTTTTTGGCTACTAGGTTTGACAGAAACTTGGCCATATATATCTCCCTATATTATATAGTTGTAAGGAAAATTCTGTTAATCAGACTCCCCTCATCCCGCTCATCCCCCCTAACACCCCTCTCAATGCCCCGCCCCCTCATTGCCCCTCAATTTACCGTTCTACTCCGTCTAGATCTTCTAGAGTTTTGAAATTTTCCAATGTCCCTCATTATTCTCCCTCATCCCCCTCACCACCACTCAATTGTCCCCCCTCACGCCCCCCTCAGAACCCCCCATTGTCAATCGAAGATGGCCGATCCGAAGTGGCTAGTCCAAGATGGCTGATCCAAGATGCCCGATGCAAGATAGCCGATACAAGATGGCCAAGCCAAGATGGCCGACTTAAGCTGGCTGATCCTAGATGGACAACTAACATTGCCGACCCGAGATGGGCAATCCAAGTTGGCTATCTCGAGCTATTTTATCTAATATGGCCGATCCGAGATAGACAATCCAAGATAGCCGATCCAAGATGGCCGACTTAAGCTGGACGATCTAAGATGGCCGACTGGAGCTATTTTATCTAATATGGCCTATCCGAGATAGATAATCTACGATGGCCGATTTAAGCTGAACGATCCAAGATGGTCCACCAGGAATTGATAATCCAAGATGGCCGATCCAAGATGGTCGACTCAAGCTATTGTATCTAAGATGGCCGATCTCAAACTGACCAACCCGAACTGGCTAAACTAAGATGGCCAATCCAGAATCGCTGAAACAATATAGGCGATCTGGGATGGACAAACCAAGGTGGTCGATCCAAGATGGCCGATCCAAGACGACCGATTTGAGCTGTGCGATCTAAAATGGCCAAAATAGCTGATTGAAGATGGCGAACACCACAATTAAAAGCATTGGAAATATTAATGAAACCTATTACTTAAGACTTTCATGTACCACTAATCACAAATGAAATACTCACGACGGGTTCAATCTATTAAAAAGTAATAATGTACAGTGTACCGACTTTTGATTTTCTACACGGAGAAAATATTAGTATAAAATCATAATAAGTTTCTGTAAAAATTACCATCTTGTGTAGGGAATGCAGCCACAGATTGACAATTTATATTGTTTACAACCCAACCCAGATGGTAAACTTGACAAGTTTTTGAATTTTACTATCCTGGTTTATAAAATTTACTAAATTTCTGTAGTTACATCACAGGCCATCAATATAGGAATTTTTACAAGTCAATCTAGTAATTTTTATATAAATAAAGATTCGTGAAAAAAATTTTATTTTGCTGTTGATTTTTTCTATTTTTTTTTTAAATTTTGAATCGCTATTTTTTTTAAATTTTATATTGCGATTTTAATTTCAAACAAATTGAACTATTAATGAAAATTATTTTTAAATTAAGCTGAAAAAAATTCTTCCGGAGACGGGAATCGAACCTGGACCTGATGCGTTGTAATCCAATTGCATAGCAACTGCGCCATTGAAGTACACATACGCAAGGTGCTCCGAATGGTCTGCATATGTTACTACACTGCATAATTATTTTTAAGTCAACTAGCCTGCCGTATTTTGCGCATTAAGCTAAATCTATGTTTGTTGTTGATCATTTTAAGACGCCGTTGCAGGTTATGTCGTGCACACGTGATGCGTGCATCATATATGCTATATAATTGCCTGTTAAAATAAAAATCCTGCCTTGCAAAGTCTCTTATCTGTATAGGAAAAATTCTCACGAAAATAAGAAAATTTACTATAGTTCCTGCGGTAAAATTTATGAATTACAATTTTTACCATACTAGAATAGTAATTTTTCACTTTTGTTTTATAATTTTTATTGGCTTAAATAGTAAATATCTTACTTATTTCAGTCTGTGGCTGCGTCCCCTATACAGGATGGTAATTTTTCAAGAATTTCATATAATTTTTACATTAATATTTTCTCCGTGTATCTTTTCCACCCATGAGGTAGATGATAGGTTCGTTCTTTAAGGTTATTAATTAATATATTAATGTAATGTGCTAAGTGATATTATTACAAAAAAGCCTATTCCTTTCATTTTTAAGGTAATGTAGCATTCCAACGTAATTTTAGAATGTATATCTTTTGCAAATATTAATGGAATTACTCGAAAAATTTTTTTAGTATAGTATTTACGTATATGGAGCGCCTGACAGATCTATTTTTTCAAAAACCTACTCAAAACTTATTTAATTAAATAAAAATCACAATATCGGTAAGTAGGAATCTGTATTTTCGAATTTTTATCTAGTTTTAAAACGGGCGTATCTCATAGAAATGTTGGTAGAATATCACAAAAAAAATTCTAAGCATAGTAGTTACATATACGGAGCGCCTGACAGAATTATTTTTCCAAATAAACATTCGAATGTTAATTCATTAAATAATAAAATTGGGTTGATTTTCGGTATTACATGGCCTTAAGCTGATAAATCAGCTGATATTTTTTGGTAGGGCTATGTATAGATCGTCACTCACGATGCGCGTGTCTACAACTAAGCGAAGTGTACATATACGCATCTTATATCACTATCTATATACTCTTAAACTCTTAAAAACTCATGAACTCTCTCTAAAATTACTTTTAAAAAAAGTAAAAATATTGGCGAGTAAGTATAATCAATTCTCTCTCTCTCTCGCTCTAAGACAAGAAAGTTATGAAATCAATCAACAAATTGTCGAGTATTTAAAAATCAATCAAATTTTCCCTAATTTTCTGCTAAATACGCATACTTTCCGGACGCGTTGTTTTGTAGTTTTTAGATGAAGAATCAGAATGTTTAGTCAATGTTTTTAAAGTAATTTTCACTATTAAAATTCATAATTTTGTTTACTATGCTTATGGAATCCTTAAACATCTCGTAACGATCTTTGTTTAAAACAATATTTTCAATTTCCAAGGGAAAATGATTTTCTTTTAATTTTCTTTTATTGCGTCCGGCAAGTATGCGTATTTAACAGAATATCCGCGAAAATTTGACTGATTTTTAAATACTCGACAATTTGTTGATTGATTTCATAACTTTCTTATTTTTAATAAACGTTTAAAAATAAAAGAGAGTGACAGAGGGAGAGAGATAAACGGATATACTTACTCGCCAATATTTTTACTTTTTTTTTTTAAAGTAATTTTAGAGAGATTTATATAAACCTCATTATATGCCTTTAATATTTGTAAAATTCAGGTGCACCCAAATATCTTTCCCAACTGGTTCTGAATATATAAACGTGGCAACGCCGCAAAGTTCGCAAAGGTATAAAGGCATGACATATTTTTGAAAAAGTTTTATATAGCGAGACAAAGGCTACGCCAATTGCCAAAAGTGGATGGTCTAATGCGCGTAGCAAAGGGGGCACTGACGAACTATTATAACATAAACAAACAAATCGTGCTCTAATAATACTACGATGCAAGCCTGTCGCTCTGGGTCGAGGGATCAACGTAGAGAGGCCAGCGACAGAGCTCCAGCGGTGCGTTTGCCTTGCACCAAGAGGGATTCAAAGCGCGAGGAGGAGCTACAGAACGTTAAAGGAGCCCTTAGTTCGCTGCTTGTTAAATAAGAGCGAAGGCTCGGAGGAGCGGAGAGTTTTACGCTGCTCGTAGCAGGGGTGAGCAGTAATTGCTCACGGAGCGTTATTCCTGGTGGAGCGGAGCGATCGGCGGAGTAACTCTCGACACCGATCGTTCTGAGAAGCGAGTTGATTAACTCATGGAGTGCTGGCTATGGACGCCGAGCAGAGCAATCGGCGGAGTACTCTCGACGCAGTTTGTCGCAAGGGCAAGCTTACGTAGCTCAGATAGTGCTGATACTGGTGGATCACTGGGGTAGGTGCTCGCAGAGGCGTTCTTCCCACGTTGCGTCAATTTTTCTTTAGCAAGGCTCGGAGATTGGGAGCGCAGAGTTGACGACAGCGGTGAGCGATGGGCTGAGGAGGCCCGCAGAGGCGCTATCCCATATTGCCGGTCGCCGGGATCGTTATCCACCCCGTTGAGGCTTCTACGTTGCGTGGAGGGCGGACACATGGTCCGGTCGCAATAAATAGAAGAAAACTTATTTGCGAGCCCAAAAGTTTACCTTTATTACTCGCAAACTGTAGCAATTAATTGCCGAAAACATCTAATTATTCAAAAGAATTAGATGTCGAGCGAACAAAGGCTGCCGATGGGGCCGGCCGCGCGGGCCTTTATCTCCTCGGGCCGTCCAAATAGGTTGTGGGAGTCGCGGCGCTTGAATTACGCTAGGCTGCACGCGGCTTGGCGCGAGGTTCGAATTTTCAAGCGCGCGGTGTTTGAATTTTGAAACGCACAGATGGTCTTTTCGCTTAAAAAGCCTATTTATATGTTTATCAACTATTTAGCTTTACATGCGTCTTTAAAATGTCACTTATGTGATTCCAAATTATAACTTTAACATTCTGTAACTTCAATCCATAATCTGTCCATAATCCATAACTTCGATTCATCGTTTAATATTTAGAAGTAATTTAAAAGTTATCTATGATGTTCGACCATTTATTAATAAATACGCAGCTATTCCAGTCCATACTACAGGTAACACAGACAGGTTTTATTCGTTTAAATAAGTAATAATTGCATTGAGTAAGTAATTTTTACGTTCAATATGTAAATCGTAAAATACGTAAATTGCATTAAAATTATCTTCATTTTCTACATTTTTAATACATATTGATAACCCGAAATTCGTTAAATTGTAACCTTTAGTACGGATAATTTCACTAATTTTTAATGCTATGTGCTTTTTAACTTGAATTTTTTTATGTATTGATGTATTATAAACATTAATTTTATATTTATCAAATAATTCACTGGCATTAACAAGTTTATACAAATACAAATTTAAGCAAATAGATTATATAAAGCATTAGGAAATTGAACTTAAATAGCCTCTTCTAAACATTTGTCCTATACATTGTCAGTAGTATAATCAATTACCTAGCAATATAGCTTCCAAGAAACTCGGATAAGTGATACCTTTAAAAGTCTTTAACTTAGCATCAGATTAAGGTCCTTTTCATGCAATAGTGTTGCATGACGTTAACGTAGTATTTAAACTGTTATTAATTAATTCTTCTTTTGAATCTTCTTTAAAATATACAAATTGTTCATTTTCAAGATGCACTAATTTATAAATAACGTGGAATATGTCATTCAGTGAATACTTAAACAAACGAGATATTGCTTCCGAAGAACTTACGTATCGCGTATTAACCCTTTGACTTCTAGTGTTACTCTCATGTAACATGATATTAAAAAATGTTTCAATCAATATTTTGAACTCATAATGACTCAATTGGAAGATTATAGTGTCTATTTGTTGTTGTTGCTTTCTTGTTGAAAAACAAAAAAAAAAACAGAAAAAAACAAAACTATGTGTTATCTCGGAATTTGAATTTTATTGTGGTTAAACTTCGAACACGAAAAAAATTTTTTTTTAAATTCAGATTTTTGTTTGTAACTATTGAATGTCATCTTTAAAATTTCTTTGCCTTCGAAATATAGTGAATTTATTGACTTCGAATTTTGAAAATTTTTTTTTTAATTAAAATTTTTTTTGCAACCATTGAATTTGAATTTTCAAAATGTCTTCGATTCTTAAAGTTAATTGAATTATTGAATTAGAACTTTGATTTTTTTTATTCAAAAATATCTTTTAACTATTGGATTTGACTTTCGAAAATTTTCTTGAGTTTGTAACGTAGTTCTAATTATCAACTTCGAATTTTTTTAATCTAAAATTTTTATAGCTATTGAAATTAGACTTGATTTTAAACATTGAATTTTTCCTCTTTATTTTTGGAAAACTTTCGTGATTATTGGATTGGGACTTGGAAATTTTTTTGCTCGGAATTTTAATCTGTAATTGAAGTCAGAGTTGAATTTTTTGGTATTAGTGTCGAAAAAAAAATTTTTGCAAGCATGTATTTGTACAATTATATCCCTCGAACTATCTCCAATATGGGTATCCGCCCTCTCTCGCAACACCTACTGGATTTAGTATGTTTCCTGGAGGAACCTTGAAATCTTATCTCGCGAATGACTTCATACCTGAACCATCGGCGATTAATATTAATTATTCTGCTTCACAATTGAGCATCCCATTATATAACTTTCAACAAAATCGGTAATTTCCGTCATATTCTACACAGAGTAATCTCGGAAATATTAATAATGAAGAGTCGGACTTACAAGGAAAGTAACCGAGGCCGACCTCACTGATTTCCTTCATTTTGTGATATGTTAAACTATATAAAAAATATTATACGTATTATACGTATTTTTTTTACCTATTAATACGTCGATTTTAGGGATAAAAAAACACCCTTAAAGTTTATCTCCAAAAACAGTTTTTGTTCATATCTTAAGAACGAATTGAAATATTTTAATGAAACAAATCTCAGTTTATTTCTTATAAAAAGGCGCTCACGTGGTTATGACGTTCATGCTAGGTGGTTGCAACCCTTACTTTTTACAGGGGTAGATATTATTTTTTTTAATATTTGTAATATGGCACAAAATAAAATTTCTGAATTTTAAAGAACGTTATAATGTTATAAAGTAAATTTAAAGCAAGCTTACGTGTTTTAGCATTTTTGAAAAATGGATTGCAAGGGGTGACTCGCCCCTAAAAAATTTTTTCATCTGGAACAAAATAAAATTTAGAGAACAAACAAACGTCATTTTATTTTTTATAAAAAAGACACTTATTGGGTATGATTTTCACGCTGAGAAAGTTGTTGAATATTCTGCAAATGTTTGATTATAACAATTCGTATAAAAACAATTCTTAACAAGTTATTTATATTAGTGTTTATACAAAGAAGAATAATGATAGTCACTGAAAAAATGTTTAAAAAAAGCAAAGTCTGGATTTTCAAAATGATCTGGCTCTACATCTGTACATCCGCTTTTATCCCACGAAAATTTGAATATATTAATGTATCGTGGTGAAGATAATTGATTATGCACGAGTGATTAAAGTTTAATGATATTGTTTCGCTCGTGAAGTTGGAGATCTTGATTCATTAATATTTCGGTGTCAGAAAGATATCTTACATAATTCTTCCAGATCCTAAAACCGAAAACGTCTAATGGTTGTAGTCTTCCCGTAATTCCTTTTGGAATCACTTTTAATGTAATGTTTTTATTCTTAGGAAGCGTTTCTTCTACAACTGCAGGACAATGTTCACACCATGAGTCGATTAAGAGAACGCTTGACGAACCAACATTTGGATAGTATACTTCTTTTAGCCATGTTTTAAAATGATCTAAAATTAAAAAAATTTAAAATAAGGAATTGCACTTTTATATATAGTATATAAAGTAAGACAATGATTAAATCTATTATTACCTCAAATTGATTTTCCAGATTTCGATGCCATAATATATACGTTATTCACTTCAAATAAGGTTTTTTGAACGAATGGTCCGAATGCGCCAGTTCTTTCTTTTAGAATAATAAATAAAGGGGAAAGAAGTTTACCATCAGCTGAAATTGTTGGCTGGATTGTGTAATTGTGGGTTGTAGGGGATACAGATTCACCAAGCATTAAACGTATCGTTCTCCCTGAACTGCAAGTGTTCAATCAGAATTCATTTCTAATTGATACCTACTTTGGTCTGAATTAAAAACGTTCTCTATACCTTTGGTCTGAATTAAAAATGTTCTCTATACCTTTCGACTTAATTAGATTTTTACTTCAAATAATAAATTCGTCGGATTTTCTTTGTGAATCTACTCCTTCTAGTGATTTTTTGGTCGTAAATTTATTAATTTTTCTGCTAAAGATTCTATGAGCTTTTTTAAAATTTGATACCCAATGTTTTGATGCTCTGAAACGAAAATCTACATTTACAATTTCTGCTTGTGTTTGTAAAGCCCATTATTGTAAATCTTTATGATGAACAATCATCAAATTCTGGCTATTTTTTCCCTGTAAGTGTTAAACATTTGGCCTTTTTACATTATTAAAAATTATTACAAAATCTATGTGGGTTCGATGAAAGTGTATGACTATATGTTATAGTTCTATGGTGTTTAAAACACGTAATTATAGCTAGGAAACCAATTCTAAGGTTCTGAATATAAATGTTATCTTAATGAACTAAATAAAACTAAACGTTTACGTATATAATGAATTTACATACAAAAATTTTAAGTATTACTAAAAATTACTTACTAAATATAAGTGAACGTATATTATACTTATTTATAAATGCTGTCTTAATGAACCGGTAAAATTAAACGTTTACGCGTATAATGGATTTATATTTAATAATAAATAGTATTCACAACTTATAACAATATACACAATAAAGTTGAAGTTACGGTTACAAATTATTATAACTAGCTTAGGCTAAAAATGATTCTAATAAAATATTTGAATTTTATTCTTTTTCTTTATATTTATATTCTTAAAATTTGTGTATTCGTATTATTTATTCGTTTATTTGTCATAGATGTTTCGATAAAATAATTGAAATATGCGAACAAGTAATAAGAGTGAATTGAAAGTTATGTTATAAGAGACGTAACTAACACGTATGTATTAAATAAGTTCGTGAATACGTTTTACATTATATAATTAACTTATTTTCTTATTAATGCTAGAAAAATTGAAATAACATAAATGATATGAAAACTCGAAGGAAGTTCTCATATACACGGCTGGGGTGGCCTGCTTTTATTTACATAGGAGAAAATATTTTTGTCTTGCGAGAAACTTTCGCTTTCAAGCGTTATCTTTGAGACAATCGAGAATACGTCGTCCTTCGTGCGGTGATCATAAAATTTTTACGATATATATTTTTCCTAAACCAATTCACGCCTGGAGATTCGAAAATATGGAAAGTAGGTTTACCGACGATTAAGATTCAACGTAAGTCGGTCGATATCAGGGTCGACACGACCGTCAGACGTTACGCAACTTTTGTTAGGACATATGAAATATCAGATCAGACTATATTACGTTTAGTCCCGGATATTCTTAAAAAAGAAGATGAAAGTTGGTCTCTCCATCTTGTTAGGAATTGGGACTCGTTTGAAGATTTTAAATCGGCATTCCAGTTGCGATAACGAATTTCAAACTTGGTTCAGAGGATGAAAATATAAATTTTCCTACTTCGAACTTATCTTCGTCGAATGTTCGCTCATGATGGTGAATTAAATTTGAATTCTTGGAATTTTCACGATGACTATATCTTGGTTAATCGAACAGTGGAATTAGGCTGGAAAATCATGCGATTGAAAGTCATAATTTAATGGATCTATGTGTTTGAAGTTTGCGACGTTGCGACCCAACGAAAAATCGATTTTTATATATTGGTTTTTTTTTCAAAGGGAAATCATTTATTATGGCATAAAATCATTAGAGGTCCATAAAAAAACAAAAACCATTATTTCTCTATTCACCCCCATCCCCAAAATGGCGATTATAAGGGGTGCAAGGTGAAAAAAAATTCCAGCTCTGTTGCTTTTAGTATTTCCCCCGTTTTTATTTTGGATTATTAAATTTTGTGATAAAACAATCCTAGAAAAAAATTGGCAACGAAATCCATTCCCCGGAACACCCCCAAATAGCGATTATATGGGGGTGGAAGATGAAAAAAAATTCCAGCTCTGTTGCTTTTAGTATTTCCCCCAATTTTATTTTGGATTATCAACTTTAGTGATAAAACAAGCCCAGAAAAAAATTAGCAACGAAATCCATTCCCCGGACCACCCCCAAAATGGCGATTATATGGGGGTGCAAGGTGAAAAAGAATTCTAGCTCCGTTCCTTTTAGTATTTCCCCCGTTTTTATTTTGGATTATCAACATTAGTGATAAAAGAAGCCTAGAAAACAATTAGCAACGAAATCCATTCCCCGGAACCCCCTCACAATGGCGATTGTATGGGGGCGGAAGATGAAAAAAAATTCCAGCTCCGTTGCTTTTAGTTTTTTCCCCGTTTTTATTTTGGATTATCATCTTTAGTGATAAAAGAAGCGTAGAAAAAAATTAGCAACGAATTCCATTCCCCGGAACACCCACAAAATGGCTATTGTATGGGGGTGGAAGATGAAAAAAATTCCTGCTCCGTTGCTTTTAGTTTTTTCCCCGAATTTATATTGGATTATCAACTTTAGTGATAGAACAAGTCTGGAAAAAAATTAGCAACGAAATTCATTCACCGGAACACCACCAAAATGGCGATTATATGAGGGTGCAAGGTGTAAAAGAATTCTAGCTCCGTTCCTTTTAGTATTTCCTCTGTTTTTATTTTGGATTATTAAATTCTGTGATAATGTTTTATCACAGCCTAGAAAACAATTAGCAACGAAATCCATTCCCCGGAACCCCCTCAAAATGGCGATTGTATGGGGGTGGAAGATGAAAAAAATTTCAGCTCTGTTGCTTTTAGTATTTCCCCCGTTTTTATTTTGGATTATCAACTTTAGTGATAGAACAAGCCTGGAAAAAAATTAGCAACGAAATTCATTCACCTTGCACCCCCAAAAAGTGCGATTATATGGGGGTGCAAGGTGAAAAAGAATTCTAGCTCTGTTCCTTTTAGTATTTCCCCCGTTTTTATTTTGGATTATCAACTTTAGTGATAAAAGAAGCCTAGCAAAAAATTAGCAACGAAATCCATTCCCCGGAACACCCTCAAAATGGCTATTGTATGGGGGTGGAAGATGAAAAAAATTTCTGCTCCGTTGCTTTTAGTATTTCCCCGTTTTTATTTTGGATTATCAACTTTAGTGATAAAACAAGCCTAGGAAAAAATTGGCAACGAAATCCATTCCCCGGAAAACTCTCAAAATGGCTTTTATAGGGGGGTTGAACACGAAAAAAAATTTCAAGTCTGTTGCTTTTAGTATTTCCCCCGATTTAATTTGGATTATCAACTTTAGTGATAGAGAACAAGCCTGGAAAAAAATTAGCAACGAAATCCATTCACCGGGACCCCCTCAAAATGGCGGTTGTATGGGGGTGGAAGATGAAAAAAAATTCCAGCTCCGTTGCTTTTAGTTTTTTCCCCGTTTTTATTTTGGATTATCATCTTTAGTGATAAAAGAAGCTTAGAAAAAAAATTAGCAACGAAATCCATTCCATGGAACACCGTCAAAATGGCATTTATAGAGGGGTTGAAGATGAAAAAAATTCCATCTTTGTTGCTTTTAGTATTTCCCCCGATTTTATTTCAGATTATGAAATTCCGCTATAAATCACGCCTAAAAAGAAATTAGCAATGAAATCCATTTCCCGAAACACCCCCAAAAATGACGATTATATGGGAGTGGATGATGAAAAAAAATTCGTTCAGGGGGTGATAAGGTGGCGCATAGGCCGTATATGCACGAAAACGATTGATCAAAAAATCGTAATATAAATGTTTATGAATTTAAGTCAAATTTTATTACTGTTATCGATTTTTTAGGAGTCCACGAGTCTACCAAAAAATTGGCGGCGCAAAAATCGAATCGGAAAATTTCGTTCACGGAGTGAGATGATGGCGCATAGGCAGCATATGCACGAAAACGATCGATCAAAAAATCGTAACATAAATATTTATGAATTTGAGCTAAATTTTATTACTGGTATCGATTCCTAACGACGCTACTAATAGGTTTTGAAAAAATTGGGGACGCAAAAATCGAACCGGAAAATTTCGTTCGGGGGATTAAAACGTGGTGCTTGGGCCGTATATGCACGAAAACGATCGATCAAGAAATTATAACATAAATGTTTATGAATTTAAGCCAAATTGTATTACTGCTATCCGTTTTTTACGTGTCCAGGAGCTTGCAGAAAAATTGGCGATGCAAAAATCAAACCGGAAAATTTCGTTCAGGGGGTGAGATGGTGTGAGGCATAGGCCGTATGTGCACAAAATCGGTCGATCAAGAAAACATACCACTAGTAATTATGAATTTAACCCAATTTTATTATTCATATCGATTTGTTACACATCTAAGATCTTATAAAAATATTGGCGATACAAAAATCCTTCTAGAAGTTCTCACTCAGTTTGTACAAATGTGGTGCATCGGCTGTATACACGAACGAAAATTAATGATTAAGAATTTCGTTCATAAAAGAATAGGATTTTGGTTAAATTTGATTTTTGGCATAGATTTATAATACTGGTAAAGGCATGTACGAAAATTGGGGGAATAAATGGCAGTGTAAAATCGAAATCGTAAGTGCAAGGAAGAAGCACTGGCCGAATATTCGCGGCAAAAAAGGATTAATTAATTCTTTTT
>JAWWEQ010048934.1:0-14684 GCA_035583055.1 Torymus tubicola
TTATATACGATTTACCTTTCCTTTATTAAAATTGGAAGATTCTTTGATTGTTATCTAAAGCTTCTTTAGAGTACATTGATGTGCATTAGACAATGTGATAACAAAATTAATCTTGATGTCCTTGATATCTATACAGTTTGATGTCCTGAAATATGTTTGCCTTTCATTCACATCTAATCGAATAAAAATAAAAAGTCCATGAATGGGGGTTGGCGAGCGGAGCGAGCATGGGGGACCCTCCCTAGTGTATATATATATATATATATATATATATATCTGGGTGTTCCTTCTAAATATTCAATGTACTGAGTTTTATTTGACTTCTCCTTGTTGGTTGGTATATATAATTAGGTGTGAATATGATTGGGTACTTTAAAAAAAAAATTAACTTCCAAATCTTAACACTGTTGAATTTCTTTTAATACTCCTCTGAATTATTAATTACAACTTGACAATCCTTATAATATACACGCCACGTAGGGTATGATTAGCGGACACGCACAAAGTAGAAAAACTAAAGTACTAATTGATAGCTTAATTAACTCTGCCGTGGCAGGTAAATTTTCGCGGACAGGATACCTCGGGAGCGCGAAAATTCACTCCCACCGCCGCCATTCTCTATCTCTCTCGCTTCCGTACCGAGAATACGCGCTGGTAATGCAGGGAGCACTAGGGAGATCCGAGAGGTGCTGCCACTTAAGGTAGCGCAACGACCACGTTGCGTTGCAATGGTGCATCGCCCCGCGGTAGCCGCGCTACACCGAGGCCATTACACCGGCGACTCAGCAGATTCCAAACATCACGCGAGGTCGGTTTCGAAATGCGCGATGTCTGAAATCTGCTTGGCCTTTTATATTAATTCAAGTATGTTGTTAACAGTATAATGGATTTAATAATAATATAACAAAAAGAAATAAAATATAATTGGGCAAATAAATTTAAAGAAAACAATGAAAAAATCCGCACACATCACCCCCTTCTTGATTTAATTGTCGCCCCGACAATGCGCTGTTGGCCTGGCGCTGGTGCGATGGTGGTGCGATGGTAAATAGATGTCCTACTCTGCTGGCACGCATCGTGCCCGTGGGACACGCTGGCGAATAGGGTACGAGTCATCATATCGCCCCGGTCGACACCGGCGGAGGTGGTATGTCCAGTACCTGGAGTGGACCGCCCGACCGCAGAACTGATGATATCGTCCCCGGTAGTCGGGCGTATACGGGCTGTCTTCAGCTAGGTCTTCTAGGTGCGCCGAAATGTTGGGCGATGGTCGCCCTCTCCCGAAAGCAGGGTTTCGGCCCCCCAGACAACATTCTTGCGGTGTGGTTTGATGGATAACTTCAGGTGGGATGTTTGCGGGGCCCTCGAGGGTGTCTTGGTCGATATACCCGTGCCGGTGTTGGTGCCCTCCCCTCATTAGCGGGGTTAAAGCGTTGACGCACTCTCTGACCAATTCAGGCGTGGGTAGCGTTGCGACCACTGAGATGACCCGTTCCGTTTCAGTGTAGAGTTCGGTTGAGAAAAGGGTTTAAATATGTCAGTAAGGTTAATAGGGGATAAGATAATAGGGACCTATATCTCGACGGGTCGTACACTCCGATCTTCAATAGGTTTGGCGATGCATGCTACAATGCACCCCAACTATTTACTGTATTATAATAACTTACCGTAAGTCGATGAACGTTCCTTGGTTTATAATAATAGTGACAAAGATATATAAATAGTAGGATAACAATCAATCAAATTCCGTCCCTTTGACAATTAATTCCTCTTTTGCTCTTTATTGATGGTAATTATACAATACTTGGGGATATATTATTATTATGGCTATATATTCGTTATATATAATAAATTGTGTATTCCGCTATATATATATTATACGTTTTATATTCTGCTGTATATTCGATTGTATATTCCGCTGTATATTTGATGGTCGATATTAAATGTACAATTACTTTGATAATGATAACTATTAATAACTTTCGCTAATTCAACTATTTATAACTGCCACTCTTAGTTGATTAATGCTGAACTATATTGTTCTCTTTAAATCATTCTGAGGTGGCAGACGAACCCTCGCGGTGAGGATACCTCGGGTGCGCGAAAATTCGTCGCCACCGCAGCCATTCGCCATCTCTCTCGCTCTCATGCCATTCATGGTTATTAATAAGGCAGAGAACGCGAGAGGCGGCTGAGAGGCGCAGCGACCAAGCCAGCAAAGCGACCACGTTGCGCTGCAATGTGCATCGCCTCGCGGCCGCTGCGCTACTTCAAGGCCGTAACCTCGCGAACGCAGCGGATTCCAGATATCGTACGATTTGAGATTCAACACTCCTCGCGCAGTACCTGGCTAATGGTTAATGCAGAAATTGCTATATTCATACTTAATTCTAATTTAACTTTAGTTTATTATTAAATCCTTAAAACCAAAATAAGCGTAACCTAACAACTTGCTAAAAAATACTTTTTTTTTATTTAATCATGTATTTATCACTTCTCATTAACGTTTTCAATACAGAGAATTTAAAAGATATTGTGAGAGTAAATCGGAGGTTCTATAAAATTTTAAAATTTTACGTTTTGATTATTGATCATTATTATCTGTACACTGCCACAAAGCATTCAACGTAAAGCAATTCATTATCGATGAGTAATAGTTTTTTATGGTATCCTTATCGTAAATTAATAATTTGTTACCATGTATTTATCGTATTTTTAGTATTTAAATTACCAAAAATATGTGATGGATATTTTGAATTTTAATATATTTAAATAATATTTTATAGGCGTAATAAAAGAGAAAATATAGGAGTGCCGAAATGTTATTAGAATTTTAAACCATTATCGGTTCACTGTGTCATGTCTTAATTAAGCATTGCTCTCTTGATGTGATGGGTAAAAAATAAGTTTATATATGTTTATATTATTTATGTTTGAGTGTATTTAATTTTAGAGTTAAATTTATTACATTGAATAAATAAAATACATTCATTTTAAATAGTACACACTGCACCCGTGCTAAAGGCCGCTTCAATGTCTTCTTTTTTATTTTCACGATCTTCTCTATCTCGACCCTTTCCTATTTTTGTACTACGAATTTCAAATTATTTTATTAATGACCGTATTCAATTTCCAGATTAATAAAATAAAAATCATTATTATAAAAAGCGTTGTGATAAATAATCAGATTAAAACAATTTTAAAGCGAATACAGGAATAGCAGAAGAGTAGTATAAAAGCTACTATGGAGAGACGTCATGTCGTCATCGCCCGTGCGAGTCCCTGTTATGGTTGTTGATATAAACAGTAATTAAGATATCTTAAGTGCTTTTTAATTGCTTGTTTATATAAACAAACAATAAAACAAGTCATTTGTTTACATCAACAAGTAATTAAGATATCTAAATCGTTGTAGATATAAACAAAAAGGTCCCGTACGGGGATCGGTGACGCATCTTAGTCTCTCCATAGTAGGATGTCATGCTCGGAGAGGAGGATCCCACTCTTATTATTGGCGGTGTTTAAATAAAAAAATAACGTAGCTTTATTGCTGTTATTATTGTTTGTTTATACAAAACAAGCAATAAAACGCCAATTTCGGTATGTTGATTACTATTAATATTATAAGTGGACTCGTACAGCGTGCGTCACTGCGTAAGCATATAGAGAGATCCGTATGTGCTTGTGTGTATATATGAGTGTACGTGAATGTGTGTTTGGGAGGAGAGAGAGAGAGAGAGGGAGAGAGATCCGTATGCACATGGGTATATATACCTATGTGAGTGTATATGTGAGTATGAGTGTTCGTGTTTGTTTAGAGACATATTAAACAGTATGTTCGTACGTGCTATTATTATATAGTGGTCCTGAAAAGAACCGTTTTCAATAAAAAAAATTTAAAATAAATTAGTCTAGTTTTTACATTCCTTCTTCTTGTAAAAAATGAAGAAGATGGTTGATCTAATTAAAATGTGAATTTATTATAGAAGCATTCGTACTACAAAAATCTCACAAAATTATTCTAAGAACATACTGTCATACAAATCACTACATCATAACCCAAAAAGCATACAATTCCGAAGAAAAATGTCGTGCACGTAACATTAACACGATTTGCTTTAGTTTACAACCGTTCATTGCACGACTCATTCCCTCGACAACATATTCCACACCGCCATTGCCCACACTTATTGCACTCGTTCCATGCACAATTTTTGAATTTTTTCCCCAATCTTTTATTGCACACACAACACACACAAAGTAATGGCATTTGGTTTTATTCCACTTCTCCTGGCTGTGACTGCGGCGACTCCGGCGATTGCATTTCGTCACGGCATCCTCGTAAGCAGCACTCCTTATACCTCGTTTGATTGCAATACTCGCAATGAATTAGATGTACCGATCTACTTCGATACACCGGAATAAATTTGTTGCATCTACAGCAGGATGCGCCTGTATTACTCGTGTTTATGCTTTGACGGCTCCGTACTTCGTTTAGTTGACGCGTAAATGTAATTATTTCTCGGCGTAAATAATCTAATTTTCTCTTATCAACTTCAATGCTAGTTTTTATTGTAGTAAATTTTGTAATATTTTTTTTAATCCTCCTTTTTATTACTTTTTCTTCCCTCTCAAGCTTTTCTATTACTGAGTAAGAGTAGCGAGAGATTTGTTGTACCAGCTCATGGCGAAGACTGTCGACTGATGGCTCTCTCACTTGTCCCTTACGTTTTTATTCTACTCGGCAGGGTGGGGATTCTATTCGTCCGTCAATTTTAACAGTCCTCTTCCGAAAAGAGATGTGTGATATTGGGTCGAGATTAGGCACTTGTGTTTTTAAAATGTTGCACCGAATCATATTTGATAATCACCACCTTATGCGAATCTCGCGGTGTGATTTGAGTTTCGTCTTACAATTGGAATTCGGAGCAGGATGTTTTTAGCGGCAGTGTGTAATATCAATGGTAACATTTGCTCGTCGGTGCATGATTTGAGTTTCGTCTTACAATTGAAATTCGGGGCAGGATGTTTCTAGCGAACTACGATTTTTACTTACGCACAGTGGTCTCCATAGAATTGCTTTTTATTACACAAAATTTTTTCGAAATAATCGTTCGTCATTGCGAATAGCGGGTAAATTTATCATGGAAATACGCATGGAAAATGCAAATGTTCTCGATGACATGATATTGGCATTTGGAGAACAGCGTGGTAAGTAAAATTGTGCTTATTTTTATGATAAAAAACAATTACTATACATTTGTTTTTAATATCTTTTTAAAGTATTGGATAGTTTTCTCGCTGATTACTGTGATGCGTCAACAGTTTTTATGAACTACAGTGGGCGTGAAAATCCAGTAGCACGTCAATTAGAGTATGAGAGTGAAGATGCGCCTATAGGGACGAGTCCAAGCGAACGTGATATCTCGAGCAGCGAAGAAGAAGAACAACAGCAATCTGCACAACAAGAACGTGCATAACAACAACAACAACAACAACAACAACAACAACAACTACAATAAATACTTCACGCAGCAAATGAAGAAGAAAATAATGATAGACGTTCGATTATTTCAGTATCCGACGATGAGAGCGAAAGCACGATAAGGATAGACTCGTCAGATGAAGAGAATTGCAGTAGAAAGAGCCATGATGAGCAAGGACCCACGACCCTTAACTAGTGGAAAAATGAGAGAACCTCGTGCGAGCATACTTTATAATTTTTATAATGCTAGATCACCATCTTCAGAGCGCTCCTTTCATAATATCGAGGACGGCACTCGTCTAGTTTGGAACAGTTTCGACGAAACTAGTCCTCTAGATCGACGAGTTAATGAATGTAAATATTTTATTATAAAATATTTGTTTCGTATTTTTACATTGTTTTTTATTTTTTTAAAGTTATTCGGAGAAGAAATAATAGTGGCGATGGGCTAGCGACACCAGGCTATAATATTCCGTAAATGTTAATTTATGCGAGGAGAATTTTGCATGTTCGGCGTGCGCAAGAATTGCGCTGGTTTCATGGCCAGACTGAACATGAAGATTCTCCGTTATATACGTCTAGTAACTTAGAAGATCTATTGGATCGCGTACGCGATAGCTTCAACGGAAAACCTGAAGATTAACTTTTGGTATTATAATTTGAAAAAAAAACAATAAAAATGTACATTTTTATAATTTTTTATTCCATTTTTAATAAATATTGTAGCTGATGATACGTTGTCTACAAGTTCAGTATGGCCATCACTCCCGCCATCACCTACGGCAGACGAAAATCCATGCATAAGAGTGAGCGGAGAACCACCATAAGTAGGCTATGGTCACACCGATGACAGCATGGATATCGATTACGATGGAAGCAACGACGAAGAATAAGCGGAGAACGATAGCGATAACGTAGAAGAGGATGAGGAAGAGAAGAAGGAGGAAGAAAATAATCTAAACATACAGCCGCCCGGGGTAAGATTCGTTTTCGAAAATGTGACCGAACGTTTTGTGCAACGTTTTAGGTTACTTGCGCGTAACATTAGACTGCGCGTGAAAGAGCCGCCTGCTGATTGCGATAACCCGCTTGTCTGGTTGGAGATAGCGATGCGCGACATCCATGCGTATATTGTATCGTTAAGGCCAAATAATGGTGGAAGGTTTTTAATCGGAATAGGAGTTAGAACTGAATATTTTGCGAATGGTCCCGGTGGGCTATCTTTTCGTCTAATTGAAAATTTAAATTACGCGGATCTATGGAATTTGATTTAAAATCTAACACAAACTAATTCAAATTTTCAAATCGATGAAAGTTTTAACTTACACGTCACATTTGTAAGTATTCCCGTAGACTTGGGCGCGCGTAGAACAAGAAAATTGACAATCGATTCTGTGACACAAAGATCGATAGTGTCTATTGTAGATAAAGACAAATTGTGCCTTCCTCGCGCATTAGTAGTCGGAGAAGCATATATACAATTGCGCGGGAATTACTCCAATGAAGTTGAAAAGAATGGGGTATAATACGCGACGGTCGACGCAAACTACAGCAAGTACGCGCCGAAAAATTAATGCTCGATACTAATGTTCGTATACCGCGCGAGGGTACCGGCTTTTACGAAATTGAGCAATTTCAAAATTTCTTTTTATACTCCGGTATAGCTATAGTGGTATACGATAATAAAACTTGCGGTAGTGGTGAGGAGAGGAGCCTTTCTTCGATGGACGTGTACTTATAGAAAGACAGTTAGGGTGTGAAGCGCTACGCGTAATTAATCTTTGCTACGATTCTAACACAAAACACTATAATACAATACTGAACATGATCGGCGTTGTGCGAACCAAATTTTTTTGTAGTTTTCGTAATAAATGTTTCAATTTTATCGATCAGCACAAATTCTATGAGTAACAAGGAGAGAGCAGATTTTTAAATGGTACGATGAGAACAAGCGTGACTATGTGTTTAATTTTAAAGAAGAAATCGTTGAATATTGTCGCATGGATGTCGAAATTTTGCGTCGGTCGTGTATAGCATTCCGAAAAATTTTTCTCAATATTGGCAACACAGACTCGTTTATTTTCGCAACTACAATTGCCTCAGCTTGCTCTTATTTGTATAGAAAAAATTTTTTCAAACCAAACACCATCGGTATTTTACCACCTGTTGGATACAGACGCGCTGATAATCACTCTCAAAAAGCTGTCGAGTGGAAATCGGCCAAGAGATTATTCACGTAGCCCGTTCGCGCGAGTTTAGATTACCCGAAGGCTTCTTGGTAGATGGATATTTACCACCATC
The DNA here is from genome assembly GCA_035583055.1 of Torymus tubicola. Classification (NCBI taxonomy): domain Eukaryota; kingdom Metazoa; phylum Arthropoda; class Insecta; order Hymenoptera; family Torymidae; genus Torymus; species Torymus tubicola. The sequence continues at coordinate 7,787 of JAWWEQ010048934.1, forward strand.
AAAAATTCCAATCGTGTCATCGTCGAGCAGCAATACAGCAACTTCGGATAAAGGTATAGTGTTCGAGTTTCAAGGTTGCTATTACACATAGCTGTCCGCGATGTTTTGGAAACAAACACGATAAGTTAACCGGTCACAATAAAACTCACAATGAGGCATATGAAAGTACACGTGCAAAGATCGATAAAATGAAATCACTTGGCTATGAGGTCCGCGAAATTTGGTAGTGTACATTTGACAAGCGTAAACTTGAAAATCCTCAAATCGCATATTACCTGAATAATCATCCGTTAATAAGCAAAATGGTGTTAAACCCCCGAGATGCGTTTTACGGAGGGCGTACGGAAAATATTGCTGTGCATTATAAAATAAGAGAAGGAGAAACAATAAGATATATGGATATTTTCTCTTTATATCCGTATGTATGTAAAAGAGGACGATTTCCACTAGGCCATCCGGATATATACGTTGGAAGGCAGTGTGATTCGCTGACAGGAGGTCAAAACAACGATCTTTCAAAAGTAGAGGAATTTGTTAAGTGTAAAGTTTTGCCTTCTCGCGATTTGTTTCTTCCTATCTTACCAACAAAATGGACGGTTGCTCTTTACTCTTTGACGCTCTTGTTGCGAGGAGACTCGATAAGAAGATTGTACTCACGAAGAAGTACACGAGCGCGAATTCACAGGAACTTGGGTAGCCGACGAACTGAAAAAAGCCATTGAGTTGGGTTATCGAATAACGGAGATATTGATAATATGGCAATATAAAGTAATACAATACAATCAGCAGAGTGGCATAGGCGGTCTGTTTGCGGGCTACGTTAACGCGTTTTTTAAAATAAAACAACAAGCTAGTGGCCGGCCATCGTGGTGCGAGAGCGAAGTAGATAAGGAGCGTTATTTGTTCTAGTACGGGTGAAACGAGGGTATACAAATAAAGAAAGAAAATATCGAAAAAAATGCTGGTATGCGCGCTGTGTCGAAACTGTGTCTTAACTCATTTTGAGGAAAATTTGGGCAGCGCAGTAATTTAAAACGGACTGAAATTGTAAAAACACGCGAGGCTCTCCTCAAACTTTTGGTAGCGCCATAAAAAGAAGTGGTTAGTGTATTGCCGGTAAACGATGAACTATTGTATGTAAACTGGCAATATTGACGACGCTGTAACACAACGGACCAATACGAATGTAGTAATCGCTGCGTACACCACGGATAAATCGCTTGTCAAGTGCATATGCAAATGTGCATTAAATGTTTTACAAGGTGTAGTGAAATTGAGAGATTGTGAAAAGAAACAGCTCAATAAAAACAAATTCGTAAAGCGCAAATTAATCAATCGAAAATCAGCGAATTGAAAAACTAAAAAACGCGCAATAGTGCAAAATGGTGGATCTTTTTTACCAGCTCTTCTAGCACCAATCGTAGGCGTTCTTATTTCTAAACTGTTTGGTGGAAATTCTCAGCAGCAGCAGTAACCGTGAAAAAATAATAAGAGCAGTATGGAGCATGCTCGTAAAATGGTAATCGTGCCCGAAAACACAGTGCAACGCTAGCAGTCCACCGCTGTTAAAGCGATGCAAACAACTATCCCGAACACCTTCGCTTCTGAATCGTCGGTTGAAAATTCCATACAGACTCCCGGGGACAATTTATCAAGATTAGACGCTGAAATATTCGACATTCTTCACTCGAAAAAAGTGAAGGATGTTCATGAAAAATGTCAAAATTACTTATAAGTTTTACGCCGATATATTTTTGACCACGAAAACGAGCGTGCCAACAGCAGCGATGCACAGAGAGACCTCGACGAAATTGACGAGACCCTATCGCCTCTCACAGTAGAAGCCATTATCGATGGTGTGCCCAAGGAGTATCAGCGTAAGGCCCGCCTCTTGATGCGTCATTAGAAAACAGTAACCCTCCAACGTCTTAAGTGGAGCAATGCAGGTACCGTGAGTATAGATGGTCGCGAGGTAGCGCGTTCAAATATTATAGAATTATTGAACGACGTGGTTAAAAGAAGGGGAAAAAATGACGAGGAAGTAGCAGTGGGTCGACTGGAGTTTTCTAAATTTGTTAAAACTTGTGATACTCCGGCAAATTTAATAGGAAACCCCGAAATTTTAAAAATTGGTAGAGTACTCACTGCAGCCAAACAACAACTAAACAAGGAAGACGACAACGAGGCATCACCCGTTCTCACGGGGAGAAGAAGAAAGTTTCAACAAGTTAATAATAAGAAGTGGTTGCGATTTCAAATATAAAATCCCCCACACTTGCGCGCGCGCACACATATGCCCCCCGTCATCACACATGGCATACGAACAACAGTATTATGATCTCTCGCACGAGGCAGGATATGCGGGTGCGGGAAACCTCGTACGTGTAAATAGAAAGAAAGGTAAATCCAACGAAAATGAGAAATGTAGAATCTACGTGTGGCTTAGTAATCAAGACGCATACACATTTCATTATCCTATAAAGCGAAAATTTCCGAGATTGCGCTATAACGTCACTAATGCGGATGACTTGTGGGAGTGTGATTTACTACAGATGACGTCAATAAAAGATTATCTCGTACGCGTAAATAGAAAGAAAGGTAAATCCAACGAAAATGGGAAATGTAGAATCTACGCGTGGCTTAGTAATCAAGACGCATACACACTTCATTATCCTACAAAACGAAAATTTCCGAGATTGCGCTATAACGTCACTAATACGGATGACTTGTAGGAGTGTGATTTACTACAGATGACGTCAATAAAAGATTACAACGACGGATTTTGCTATATACTAGTTGTTGCGGATGTACTCAGTAAGTATGCGTGGGTCGAACCATTGCGCGATAAAACTGCACGCAATGTTTCTGACGCGCTCGAAAAAATCCTTGACCGAGCAAAACCACGACAACCCGTGTGTTTACAATCCGATCGTGGCAAAGAATTCGTTGGTTCAGCTTTTCAAGGTCTTTTAAAAAAATACGACATACAATTTAGAGTTGCGAGAAATCCTGATGTCAAAGCAGTCGTAGTCGAGAGACTCAGCAGAACACTGCAAGAGCGTATATGGCGATATTTCTCGCACGAAAATACGAAAAAGTATATCGGTTTTGGACAAAAAATTGTGTATGCTTACAACCACACCTTGCACAGTGGAACAAAGATGAAACCGATCGAGGTCAATCTGTACAACGCTCCTAAAGCCCGTGAAAACTTGCAAAAGCGTGCACTTAGACAGAGAAATGGCAGCAAGAGGGCGCACGGTGCGGTAGCTAAATTCAAGGCGGGTGACTTTGTGCGCATCAGTCGGACTAAAAACACCTTCGAGTGTGGTTATGAAAAAAATTTCAGCGAGGAAGTATTCAAGATTAAAAGGGTAACGCTGCGCCAGAATCTTTACACGTATGTTCTCGAAGACTTAATCGAAGAAATTATCGACGGATTTTTTTACACGGAAGAACTTGTTTTGGTCGGACGAGAACGTATTGCAAACCATCAAAAATTTAAAGTGGAACGTATCGTACGCACGCGGGGACGCGGAGCAAATAAGCAAGTACTAGTCAAGTGGCTAGGATATCCTGACAAATTCAACTCTTGGATAAAGGCAAACGATCTCGATAGCATCTAAAAAAATGGAGAACTTCAAAATTTTTCAAAATTAATTTTATTCAATTAAAATTTAAATTAATGAAAGCTGACCAATATTTTAGGTCGCTAAAAACAGACCAATTTTGAAAGTTGCCGAAAGCAGACCAATTTTTAAGTTCGCTAAAACTTCATCAATTACATATATAAGGAAACTACATTGATTACATACATAAAGGTGGAGATAGAGCATTATGTAAATTAAAAAAAGTTAATGATACAAATGACGATATTATATATGATGAAATTACTCAATTTGTTGATGGAAGATATTTAAGTCCGATGGAAGCAGCTTGGCGATTACAAACATTTGCTTTATGTGGTAGAAAACATACAGTAATAAGTCTGTCAGTTCATACAGAAAATCAACATAGAATTATTTTTTAAGAAAATAACGAGACCAAAGCTTAACAAAATTGGAAAATAGCATGGTTTGAATTAAATAGAAAAGATGATTATGAAAAAAATATAAAATATGTTAATATATCTAAATATTACTCTTTTCTATCTTTTTCGAAAAATGGCTTCAGGCGGGCTGCCTCCTGAGTACCTGCACCTCGTACATTCAAAGAAACATATGCTGATATTTCGTTCAGAGCGATACCTATGATGCAACCCAAAAAAGTACCGAAAATCATAATAAGAAGAAAAGACAAAAGCGAAACATCAACAATAAAAGAAAAAGTTTTCCACTATCTAATTAAGGAAAAATCGATTAAGATAAAAAAAATTGATACCAGCAATAAAGATATAATGACAATAACCTGCATGAACGAGAAAAGTGCAAAGACAGCAAAAAAACTGTTAGACGCTAAGCTAAGCCAAATCTACAAAATTGAAGAAGAACAGCGAAGTAAACGTATCATAAGAATAATAGATATTGAAAATGAATACAAATCTGATGCAAATCAATAGAATCAGACACAAACTAAAGAAATTTCTCAAATCTAGACAGAAAAGGTAAAGTCTTAAGCGTAACAAGCAATAACAAAAGCGGTAAATTAACGGTCATCATGGAAGTAACGCCCGAAATACATAAATATATCAAACAGAATAAAAACAGTCTGTTTATAGGATATCAAAACTGCAAATTTTTTGATGTAATAAATATAAAACCTTGCTACAATTGTGGTAGATTTGGACACAATGGACAAAACTGTAGAAATAAGCCAGCCTGTTTAAAATGTGCAGGATCACATTTAACCGAAAAATGCTCAAATATGAATAAGTGTTGTGTGAATTGCAGTTTCTCGAATAATACATTTGGCAACAAATATGATACCGATCATATTGCCACTGATAGACAAGAATGTAAAATATTGAATGTTAAAGTAAACAGGGCTATAAACACTATTGAATATATAATAAAACCTGACTTGCCAAGATATCTTGGTAAGGTAGACAACTTCAAAAAGCAAACTCAAGAGGTAAGAAATACATCAATTAAAAATAATACACAAGATGGAAGCACCAATACAATATCACCAAAACTTAGAGTAGGAAGTTCTCCTTCCCTCACAATGCAACTTGAAACCCACAATCACTTAATAATAGGCGACTTCAATATTAATATAAGTTAACAAGATATTATTAGTGAAGAATTTCTAGGAAATTTTCTTGAAAGACAATATTTCCCAGGTTTTCTGTGTATAACTAGACCATCCAATGATAATCCTACTATGGGAACCTGCTTTGATAACGTCTTTATAAATAAAGAATCAGTAAATTTTAATACATATAAAGTCGCGAATAGATTCACTGATCACTTTCCCCTACTGGTTTCAATTGATGGAATGCTAATAAAAACTCAAAACATAATTGAACAAAATAAAATTAATTATAAACATTTAAATAAATTAGTAGGAAAAATAAACTGGGAAAATTGAATACTGACGATCCAGACATAGCAATAGACTCATTCATAGAAACAATCAACAATTGTATAATTTTAGCAAGGAACCACAGCAAAACAAAGAAGCGTATGAATAATCTTAAACCTAGGAAAGAATGGATCACCAAAGCAATCATGATATCATGTAAAACGAAAGAAAACCTGTACAATACTTGGAAAAGAGAACCTGGCAATGAAAGTCTAAAAGCTAAGTTTATCAACTTCAATAGATTATTGGACAAAACAATTACAGAAGCTAAAAAGAATTTTGAAAAAACTAGATTCTGCCAAAGTAGTTCAAATCCTAGGGCAATTAATAAATACTAAGCTAGGAGGAAAAGCGAATAAAACAACTGAAATCGAATACATTATCGATGAAACCAATAATAACAAAATCACCAATGCTACAGATATCGCCGATAATTTTAATGATTTCTTTAGTACAATTGGCCCCAAATTAAGTAGTAATATATTGAGATCGAACAATGTAAAACAATCGAATACTTACTCAAACAGAAGCTCTATATTCATTAGTCCAACGAACACCTCAGAAATTAGAAAAATTATAAACAATCTGAAGAACAAATTCGGAGGAGTTGATGGAATTAGCACAACGGTAATAAAAACTATATCCGACTATATCTTGCAGCCATTAGACTACATTTTCAATCTCTGTATTGAAAAGTCAACTTGGCCGGATTCATTCAAGAGAGCAGGGATAGTACCCATCTTCAAAGCAGGCAATAAACGATCCCCCAACAATTATAGACCCATTTCATTAATATCCAATACAGCTAAAATATTTGAAAAAATCATTCGCAGCAGATTATATAATTTTATAACGAAATATAAGGTATTATTTAAAAATCAATTTAGCTTCATTAAAAACAAAAGTACTAAGGACGCACTAGTATATATAAAAAACATCATCTACAATAACCTCAACAAGAGTAAGGCTACAGTAGCAACTTTCATTGACCTCGTCAAGGTGTTTGATACTGTAGACCACTCTATTCTACTATTCAAAATACAAGATTATGTGAGAAGAGGTAGTGTATTTGCGCTAATCAAAAGTTATTTATCTAGCCGCAAACAAAAAGTTAGCATAAATAAAATACTAAGCAAAGACTGTATCATGACCACAGAAGTTCCTCAAGGAACGATATTAGGTCCTCTATTATTTCTACTGTATATCAATGACCTACTTGATTGCATACTTACAGGATCAATACTCTCATATGCTGATAATACGGTAATTTTGTCTATTGAAAACTCATGCATCCTAGATGAAGAAACCATGAACAATTATCTAAAGAGTGTTGCCAACTGGTTAGCTTGCAACAAGCTCTCCCTTAATATTGATA
>JAWWEQ010048935.1:0-14680 GCA_035583055.1 Torymus tubicola
CTCTTCTTGATGTCGTCTGAGGTGGTGTGGGTGGTTCCGTTCTCGGTGAGCCGCAACGTGCACTGGCCGATCTCTTTGGCCAGGTATGGGTCGGAGATGTTCTACTTACGACGTCCGGGTACTACGTGGGTCATTTGACAAGTACCTAGCCTACAAATAAAAACACCAAAATTTTGCAAAAAAAAAATTTATTTTTCAAGGTAGTTTCCTTTTAGTTGAATACACTTGGTCCAGCGGTGTTTCAATTTTTTTAACCCCGTTGAAAAAAATGTTTTCTCTTGGTCTGCAAAATAGGCCTCCGTGGCGGCGATTATTTCGTTATTCGAGTGGAATCTCTTCTCGGCGAGTGAATTTTTTAAGTTTGGAAACAAAAAAAAGTCGCACGGAGCCAAATTTGGAGAATACGGTGGATGGGGCAGCAGTTCGTAGCGTAATTCGACCAATTTAGCCGTGACGAGTGCAGAGCTGTGCGTTATCGTGGCGGAAAAGCAATTTAGCCGTGGCGAGTGTAAGCCGGTGCATTATCGTGGTGAAAAAGCACTTTCTTTTTAGACAAATGGGGCCGTTTTTCTTTTAACACGGCGTCAAATCGGCTCAATAGTTCGGCGTAGTACTGTCCTGTGACCGTTTTGCCCTTCTCCAGATAGTCAATAAAATCACACCTTGAGAATCCCAGAAAACAGTGGCCATCACCTTCTGGCCGACGGGATCTTCTTCGCCTTCTTCGGAGCAGGTTCACCGGGTAAAGTCCACTGTTTTGACTGCTCCTTGGTCTCTGGAGTGTACCAGTGAATTTATGTTTCGTCGACGGTCACATAACGATGTAAAAACGATATCGTGGATTTTTGTCACGTTCTCATCCGTAATGGCTGTTTTCGGAGCACCTGGGCGTGGATCATCAAAAACCGACGTAGGACCACGTTGAAACTCGTTATACCAAAATTTAACGGTCGCCATCGAAGGAGAAGCATCCCCATACACTGCATCCAAGCGTTCTTTAACATCACTGCGCGATTTCCCTTCCAAAAACAAGAATCGAATCACCGACCGATATTGTCCTTTTTCAATTTTTTCAAAAATCAACGGACACACTTGCTTTCACACGCTCTCAAAAATAAACTGCAACTCCGATCCGGCTGAAATTTCGTCTGTAACCGTTTACAGGAAGATACTGCACTGTAGTGTATTTCTGGTGCGATAGTGGCACCATCTGGCGGTGTGGCTAGGTACTTTTTAAATGACCCACGTAATCCAAGTAGGTGGTCGCTGCGATTGAGTGAGGCCAGCCAGCGTAGGGAAGGAATTCCTAGCCCGCCTTCCGATACAGAGGCGTGGAAGTAGCCTACCGATATGCCATTCGGCAAAGCCATCCATTGCCTCAGAAAGGCACGCACCATCTTCTCGGCGTTGCGGATGTCGCTGATGTTAACTCTTCCCAAAGCCATGTGGTAGTAAATTTTGGGGAGTGCGCCGTACTTGAGTGCGAAGATCCGCCGTTTTGGTTTGAGTGGTGCCTTTCTTAAGCGTTCGAGAAGGGGACTGAGCTGGTTGGTTAGCCGGATCGATCGACGTCCTTCTGGAGAAAACTCGATTCCTGGATATTTCCAGGAGTCTTCTCTAGAGAGCACACGTAATGGCTGACCATTGATGGTGAATGCGCGCTCAGCATCTACTACGGCCCTCCTGCGACCGCCATAGCCGACGATCGAAACCGTGCGGCACTTACTGGTGTTCAGGAGAAGGCCACAAGTCCCCAGGAAGGCAGTTGTTTGGTCGAGTAGAAGCTGTAGTCCAACCGGCGAGTCAGCAAGTAGTACTAGATCATCAGCGAAGGCCATAGCACGAACAGTCCTATTTTTATAAGTGGAGCCGCATTCCAGTGGAAGTGAACGGAGCAGTGATCTATAATCAGATTGAATATCACAGGTCATAGAGGGTCTCCCTGCTTCACTCGTCTTGTTACTTTAATCGGCTGTGATGACCAGTTCGTGACCGATACCGTCATGGTGCTGCTGGTGTAAAGATCCTTGAGGTAGCGGATTAGAAGAGGAGGGAGGCCAGCTGCTTCCACTGCCTCGATGATAGTACTGTGTTCCACGCGATCGAAGGCCTTGGTGAGATCTAGCGATGCTACGTAGGTGGACTTGAACGTTTGATACCGACTGCGTAGGAGGGCGTCGAGGAGCACGGTGTTGTCCCGGCAGCCATCCATCCCGGCTCGAAAGGCTCTCTGCTGATCGTCCATCTCAATCGTGGCGTCTATTCTTTGCGCTAGAATCTTGTGGAGAACTCTAGCGAGGACGGAGGAGATGGAGATAGGTCTGAAGTCTCCTGGCAGAGTGGCTTGAGATTTCTTGGGGATGAAGATGGTCCTGGATGCCGCCAGGTGTTTGGGCAGCCTTTCGCACCAGAGTATAAGATTGAAAATCCAAGTGATGATGTCCAGAGGGATGGCTCGGAACTGATGAGCTATCAGACCATCAGGCCCCGGTGAGACGGCCAGAGACGGTCATGCTGCTCGGATATCCTTCGGTTTGATTGGCCTCGCAATGGTGTCGTGGACGGAGCGCTGCGTACACTCCGGTTTGTTGTCAGTTAGCCGCTGCGTGAAGACGGTAGTCCAATATGGCTCCATTACGGCTCTGGCAGGTTGTTCTACATCTTCGACGTCACCCAGAATACTTTTGATGCATCGCATGCGGTTGGAGCGCCAGTGCCTTTGCGTAGCGGCATATTCTCTGCGCCTGGCCTTCCTTCGACTCAGCTGGTGTTGAATTGTTGGAGGTGGTCGATGGTTGTGCAGAGTAGAAGCCCGACAGAGACTGACTATCCCCGTCGCGAAAGCAGTGAGAGAAGTATATTCAATATAATGTATGCATCAGCATCTTCATTGTCCCCGAGCTCCTTGTGCAGCGCTTGGTATTTGTTTAGTCTATTGCAGGTTACATCCGGTGATAAGGCGCTGCGCGATAGAAGGTGCAGAGAGCCAGGAGGCTGAGTCATGTAACTCGAGCGCCTCCACGGCAAGTGTTTGAAATGTGCTCCTTAATTCTGCAAGCAAAACTGCAATCGACGCCGAAAGTTTTCTTGTACATTCCGAAGCATTTCAGAAGTTATAGCTGCGCAAGCTCTCTGAATTCTCTCCATCCTATTTCATCTTGTCGTGGGTGCCTCGGCATACACAACATCCTTTACAATAAGGAGCTGAGGGAGGGAGGGGGACTGAGGGGGGCTGAGGGGGGATCATCAATAATATGTAAAATAACATATAAAAACACATGATTTTACGTTATTTTGAGGGGGCGGCTGGGGGGCTGAGGGGGGGGGGGCACCCACATCTCTTAGACCAGCAAACTTCGCCTAAAGCCTGCGCACTCATATTTCCGATTTGATCGCCGATTTTTTTTATGAAAGTACATAATAAAAAAAGCCTCTAGCCAGATTTTCAGCCCTCTAAGTCATCTGTAAACCATTATAGAATTTTTTAAAGTTTCAAAAACGGTCAAATTATGGCTATTTGCAAAAAATTCCACAGAATTCCCGTTTCGACCATTTTTATTGATAAATGGCTTAAATTGTTGTTTTATGATGAAGTTTATGGAAAAAATTACCAGGACTCAATGACAAGTCAGTGTTATACCTATATATAATTATCAACATATGCAAATTTTTATATTTTTAAGGTTATCTTTGATTGCCTGCCATTTCATGAATTTTTCACGGATTTTTTTCATTTACGTCGCGATATAGCGAAGCTGCCTTTGAATCCAACGAGTCAGGGGAGCCATCTTGACTTGCAGTATCGTAGTATAGGTCATGGTCGTATGCACGGTCTGCTCTCCTCAAGGTTTTTTACGCGTCCGTGTACGTGAGTCGCGAGAGGCCCCCACACACGTGCGTTAGAGAGACAGAGCAAGAGCGAAAACACCGCGAGAGTACAGTGCCAGTCGTTGCGAGCAGCCTGCGAGAGCGAGAGAGAGAGAGAAGTACGAGACGTTGTCTTCCTCGCGGATGTCGGTGAGTTTTAAGACTTTCTGCTCGCAAATTTTTTGTGAAAGGTTTGCACGGAGTCGCCCCGTGCAAACCTACTGTAGTGTGTACGCGCGGGTAAGTGTCAACCCGCCGTATTTAACGCGCGTTCGCGATCGAGGCAGCTTCGCCGGGTAATTGGCCGTTGGTGTTTTGAAACCAACGGTCGCGCGCGAATCGCGTTTAATATTAACCAGTGTATCGTCGTTGTAAGATTTTAATTGTGTCAATACATGTGTTAATCCTTTATAAGTCTTCGCGTTGTTTATTCGCGCGACCTTCGTACGTAACCGTCCTTTTCCCGATTACCGCCGCCTCCGCGGGCAAACGATCCGCCGGTCGTTTGCAGAGCTGAACTAGTTGGCCGCGCGCTTTTCCCTTTGCGCGCGCGGTGACTAAAGCCAACCTCCCACATTTCTTTCAGAAAGCAGAGTGCTGTAACACTCTGCGTTGTACACAGGCGAATACCGGAGGCGGATCCCCAGGATGTCAGATTTAGATTGACTCCCGCGGCACCGTGTACTAGGGCATGAGCTTCCCGCTATATCTATATATCCCGATATAATACAATTAATTTTAACCCTGTTACAGATTTTAGAAACGCCATTTTTACCATGCTTTTTCGCCTTATTTTACCTTAAAAATCTCATGATTTTGCGTATATTTAAATAATTCAAATTTCATATTATTTTTTTTAAATAAAATGTCATAAAAAAATTGTCTCCCATTGGAAGTACACAATGATAAGATCGGGTGCCAGCGACAGTGCCTATTGAATTATACATTTTTTACATCTTCCTGTAATTTTTGGATACTTCATCAGAACTTGTCCATATAAAGCTGTCATCAGAAAATAATTATACTGGTTATTATTTATTGATCACATTAAGATTACTGATGTAAATATCATATATGCTAACCGTATTCCTTTGATTTCTGTGCAGCAGCAAGCATTTCTAATGCAGTAGTTATTTGTGTATCAGATCTCCTTAACGTTGATTCCATTATTTTTCTCTCTTCTACTCCTCCTATAGCATCACATGAACTTTTCCCATGACGTAAAAAAGTTATACGTTTTTATCTTTAAACCAAAGTCCTTCTCGTGTAGACACATGTTACCAAATTGTTCCTGAAATTATCATTTAGACAAATAAAAATATGAAGTAACTTGATAACATTAATTTTATACATATATTTTGAAATTTAATTAAATAAAAAAAACCTATTTCACATACTCACTTATTTTTGTATTGAGTTGGAGCTCCATCTGAGAAATACTTCCAATAGCGGACAATGTTTTAACATTCAAGACCACTACAACTGATGTTAGTGGCAAATGTATAAAAATATTTTAGATATGATAATTTTATAAAATAAAAGCAATTCAAACTTTCTTATAGTCTTGTTTAATTAAAAGGATGTATTTTAAATATTATTTTTTATTTTTTGCAGTAATAACTGCTTATTCTGAGCAGTTACTCTAAAATAATTATTTTATTTTTATTATATTTTATCTATAATAGTATAAAACTTAATTAACTATAAACACAAAAAGAAACAAATAATAATATGAAATTTTAATTACTTATACACAAAATCATGAGATTTTTAAGGTAAAATAAGGTGAAAACACATGGCAAAAATGGCTTTTTAAAATCTTAAATGGAAAAAAGGGAACTAAATATTTTTATTCCTCAAAGGGAAACATTTAATGAGTTTTTTCTGCTAACTTTCAGCCCATCTGAATTAAATAGATTTTTACAACAGGGGTGCCAACTTGACGATTTTCGAGAAATCACCTAACTTTGATTGGCTATATCTTCGGTTCTAGGCGTCCAATCGAAAAGATTAAAAAATCAAAGAAAATGCATAACATTAATAATTATTTTATCTTTAAATTCATTATTTTCATTAATTTTTATCTCAAAAAGAAAGCAAAATTTCGACATATGTTACATAGACTTTTTTCTCGTAATTTTTCATAGAATTTAATTGTATTTTTTCAGACCTGTTTAAAACTCTTTTTTTAAATTAAAAACTAAAGGAATTTTTTTAGGTTATAAAATGATCGCGGCCCATTCTGGCATTTATACAGTTATTTCGTATAGTAAAAAAGTGTCTCCATGAATTTTTCGGTAGAAATACCTAAGATCGGTTTTTTTCTTTCTGAATTTTAATGTTTCATTTGGAGGTATGTAAGTGACACTGTACACATACAGCTTTGAAAATATTTTAATTGAAAAACTGAGAAAATTTTACAAAAAAAAGTATTCTGTGTTTTTTTGTTAAAAATGCTTCTCTGAGGAGTTAAAAATTAATCAAAAACGACAAAAAATGCAGAAAATGCTAAAATTGTCAACTTTGACATGGTACAGCTCAAAAACATAAAGGTTAAAAATCTGAAAAAAATCATGCACACTCGGTATATCAAATTAAACGTTTTGACAAAGTTTCAAGAAAATCTATTATTTGACCTCTTGATTCCCCCAAGAACGACCCATATATTTATCACATAATTATCAAACATTTGAAAGTAAGTAAAGTACTAATTATTCAATATTTTGACTGACTAACTGACATAACCTAACATTATTATTATATAAAGTTGATATTGTCAAATGTAAATGTACATTGCAGTTTCAGTAAACATGAATGAATGTAAGTATATGCTTGCCAAAATTTTTTTGCAATATAAAATAAGATTTATTACATGATTTTTTCAGTAGGGTAACCAGTCTTTTCCAAGTTACATTGATGTATTTAAGATGTTTATCTTGTTAATACTGCCTGTACTGCTTGACTGTTTGAGTCCGTATGTGCTAATACAGAACAATGGTAAGCCACATCTTTTCTTATAAAATTAATAGAAAATCACTCACGATATTAACTATGAATAAGTATTTATGTGATCACGATCTTACTATCAGACGTTCCAAATTCAGAATGTCGGTCAAAAGTACAATGGAAGCATTTTGCTTAAAATTTGTATACATAGATATTTGAGGTCTATGATAAAGATTTAGTTACTGAACCTTGGAAATTCAATATGGTGAATCCAATATGTCAGTGAAAAATTCGAAAAATATATGACTCAAAATTGGTATTCAAGAGCACTGATCAGGATTTGGCTATGAGAAACTTTACTGAAAAACCGCAGTGTTGGTTTATGAAACTTTCAGAATGTAATTTAGTCCTCACTATTCAAAAGAACATACTTGTAAATAGTGAAATGCATTGTTTTGGAGTCAATATTTTCTTCCTATTGAAAATATATATTGACAATACATAAATTACCATTGTATTGTTATTTAAAACATTATTTTTAAATATACGTATACGTCTAAAAAGTGTTATAAATTGAATACCGACATCTTCTCATTTTCTTCAATGATCCGAGGTTCTGCCCCCAACAATAGAGGAGATACTCCCTGATACGTTTTGTGAACCTGCTCCTCAAATATCGAGTAGCTGCTACTCGAAAGCAAATAAGGAGCGGCTACTCAGTTCTTCGGGCGCTGCTCACCAATTCTTCTTTCAGTGTCGGTTGACTGTTGGCTCGTAACATTATTTACCTTTACTTTTTGTTGTCTATCCCATACTTGTATAGTTTTTCTAGTAAAATTTGATGGTTAACAGTGTCAAATGATTTTGCAAAATCTAAAAAGGTTACGGCGATTGGTGTATTTTTATCTAATTTTTCATATGATACATTTGATATTTCAAACAGTGCAACTTATGTACTTCTGTTTTTCTGAAACCATATTGATTTTCGGCTAGTAAATCATATTTGCTGATCAAATTTGGTATTCTTTTACGTATTGTTTTTTAAAAAATTTTGGCTAGATTTGATATTAGTGATATTGGCCTATCTTTTGATTTCTGACTAGAAATAATTTCAGCTGTTTTAAGGGCATCAGGCTTAAAAATGTGTGCCAAAGGTTCAGATATATGTCCGACCAAGACTTTTAATGTTTTAGTATTTATATTATCAATTCTACCATTTTTGTTTTCCATGTTATTGATAATATTTTCTATTTCCTGTTTGTTAGTTGGATTTATAAAAATACTATTCTTGTTCACTGTAAGAAGTTTAATTTCCTAGTTATTTAGTGGTTTTATTTTATCACTTAATTTTTTGCCTATGTTACAAAAAAATTTGTTCAAGTGTTCAGCAATATTTTTATTATTAGTTATTTTTTATTGTTGTCCGTTAAATAGCTTATGACTTGTTTTTGTTTTTGCGGTTTTTCCCAATTTTTGGGTTCATAATATTCCATAAGTTTCTAGGATTATTGGAATCAAATTCTATGAGTTTTTTATCATACAGTTCTTTAGCTTTGTCTATGATTTTCTTCAAATTTTTGGTATATTTCTTATAATCCTCTCGTTTGATAGCGTTAATAGGTTCTTTTTTCCATAATTTATATAATTTTTCTTTGGTGTTAAAAGATTTTATGATAGCCTTGGTTATTCAATTTATTAGTTTTCTTAGTTTTTTTAAGAATACTAGAGTGTTGGGCGCGCTACGCGCGCCTGTACGCTTTATGTTACTGCCATATATAAGAACATATATATGAAATATAAACTCAATTTACCGCCAAATTTTCAACTGATTTGAAAACAAAAGACTCCAAAATTTAACTCAGAAATGTTTCATTTAATTCTTTGAATAACATAATAGATAATATTCAAAAGAAATCACCATAAATATCCTGCAAATAATTTATTGTAATTTTTTTTTTAACAAAATATTCATATTTATTATGCTAGCTATCTCCTTCTACCTGTCGTTGTCAGTTGATATAGCACTCATGAGGCATCAGTCTATCGCGTCATGAGTTACATTTCAATACATTAATGAATGAATACCGAATAAATTAACAAAAATTTAATTTAAAAAAAAATAATTTAATCATTTGAACAAATTACGTCATCTTTCTTATATTTAAAACAAAGTTTTCTGAGTAAACCAAATACTATAGAAGCGAGCTGTAATAGGGAATAACCGTCGTAGAAAGAGCTGCAATGGGAGTACCGTAGTAGAAAGAGCTGCAATAGGAAGTACCGTAGTGAAAAGGGCTGCAATGGGAAGTACCTTAGTGGAAAGAGCTGTTAAGCACGGTTGCGATATGTGCATACAATAAGTACTACTTTTTTAATCGATACATTAATTAATTCAGATCTAATACTTTGTGGCAGAACCGGTAATAATTGTCTAAAATCTCCACCTACAAATACAATATTACTGCCAAATAATAAATCATTATAAATAACATCTTTTAGAGTTTTATGCATAATTTCAAGTGTATAACGTGGAGCCATTGGAACTTCATCCCAAATAAAAACATCTGTTTTAGAAATTGTCCTTCCTTTGATTGTACAGCAATACTTGATAAAGAATGCGATAATAAAGGTGTACGTAAACAAAATACTTTATAAACTGTCATCCCCTTTGGTAACAACATTGCGTCAATTCCAGTAAAAGCCATACACATTTTTTATTTTAACTTTTTAATAAATGGCATAATGTCGTATAAATAAATGTTTTCCCAGAACCACCGGGACCATCAATATAGTAGCACCTAGTACCGTCAGAATTAAAAACTTTTGAGACTCTTAAAATCACATCGACGATTTCTTACTACTCATCATTTAATATCTTGTATTATCTATTGCCCATTGTCTATATATAGCTACTAAATCAACGTATGAAAGATTATCATTATCAATGTCATTATTTACTACCATTTGTGGCATCGATGGAAAATTTATAGTATATTATAACCTTCTGCTATTAACATTTCACAAATAATGGAATAAGCTAAATTATGAGCTTTATTGTGATCACCATGTATTCTCAGAAAATCTTCTGCTAATGCACCTTTGAAAGCTTTCGAGAGATCATCTGGATGTACAGGTGTACAATGTATCAGAATACGAACAAATAATTGACGTATACTACTTGTCATCATTCAACTAATAGCTTCTTGCATAACATGATTCCATTCATCATCATTTTCTAAAATACCTAACACTAAGGAAGTTTCAGAAAATGTCTGATACTGAACACCATTTACCGTCATCAAATCACTACAACTCGTTGCTCCCTTACGATGTAATAAATGTAATCTGCATCGAAATAACTCTATTTTACTTAGACTTACTGAATACATACACCCAACACAATTCAAGCGAGATTTTCGTTTACACTATCTAAAAATTTTATTGTCATTTTCATTATGTTGTTTGTCAACATGATGAGCTGGAATTTCAGTATAAGTATATTGTCTCGCAGCAGGATCACTTCTATTAAATTAAAAATAAGCCAATAATGCGATTGATCGATTTAATGCAGGTGCTACATCTACTTCATCATTTATATCATAAATGATTATTGATTGCTGTTCAGATAAATGAACAGATAAACGAACAATGCTATAACTTTTATCTTACAAGGGTTTACTTAAAATGCGATAATATGCTTCACGCGGACTAATATATCGTGTTTCTATGTAACTACGAATTTCTTCATGATTAATTAGCCTTTCATTATTACTTTCCTGTACCGTTACATACGCAACATCCTAACCTTTACATATATTTTTACATATATTTTTACATAAATACTTTACTGATCTTATACTAGATATAACTTTTACATTGATATGACAATTGAACATACGCAATAAATTTGAACCATATGGTACTACGAACCGGTTATTGATATTATTACACATGACTATTCGTTGGGTATTTCTTCACAATGTTTACGTAAAATATTCATTTTTTCCAGATAATTTTCATTGATATTATTACTTATTTGCATACTATTATTCCTATTCAATCTTTGTAAACTTTGATTTTGTGTATTTCTCTCAAATCTACGACGATGGAATTCACCCTCCTCATCACACTCACTTTTACGATAACGTATTCGTGATCGTATAACTCTTTCTTGTCTTAAATTACGGATTCACTCTTCAAGAGCTAATTGTTCCTCGACTGTTCATCTAGAACTTCCTGTTCTTTCTCCGAGACTTCTCATTCTTTCAGCTGCTTGATTACGCTGTCTTTCTCTCATAATCGTTTCCTCATGCGATGTTCGTCTAACTCTTGGCCTACCCCGAACTGGTCGATCATTATTTGGTAAATGATTTGTACGATTCCCCATTTTCTCCAGATATAAAAGTAACAAAACTATTAGTTCAAATTATTTAATTTGCAAAAACATAAATAACTCAATCAATTAATTTGTATTAATTTATATTGATCACTAAAAATTCTATATATTTAATTTAAAGATTACACTTGTACAGAACAAAGAAACATGAATATTCACTAATCAAAATCAACCTTTTGTACTTTATGCATGATTATGAATTATTAATGTATTTATACATTCAAAGTGATAATTTAAAGTAATATCTCAATTGAAGTGATATTGTAACGGTGAATTTTCAAAAAGAGTAGCAAATCTTCAAAATCAATTATTAATATTCAAAAATTATCATAAGTAGTGAGTGAAAATTGTAGATGTTAAGTAATGCAAACGTTGAATTGTAATAATATTTAAACTAAAATGAAAATATTTTGAAGTAAAGGTGCAAATTCAGTAGTTAATAGAATGTTTAATTATAGTAAGGTTTTAATATAAATAATAGCAAGGTTTCAATAGGAATAGTAAAGTCTCGATATAAATAAATAATAGTTAAATATCAATTGAAATAGTAAGGTTTTGATATAAATAATAGTAAAGTTTCAATAACAATGGTAAACCTCCAATAGAAGTAGTAAATATCAATAGTAGTAGTGCGAGTAGAAGCAAATGTCCAAAAGTATAAGTAATTTAAAAAAATTAAAATAAAGAATCTAAAGTGGTAACTGTTCCATAGCAATTAACTATAAATCTTCACTGATATAATTTAATTTTGAATAGTAAAAGTAAATCTTTATTAGTAAAGGTAAATGTTTAATAGTAGAAATATACATATATCAACTGTATATGAATTGATATATACTTCGTTCACCTGAAGTATTATTATTATTATTATTATGTGCGCTATGCCGGCACATACTCATACTCTCTTTGTACTCACCCCACCTCCACCCTACCCTGTACCCACCCTCACCACCACCCTGTACCCTGCACCCAGCCCCACCCCGACTTAGCCCACCCACCCATAGTCAGAACCAATTTATCTCCAGAAAGGTCAGGCTCCAACTGAGCGGAGCGTCTGCTAACTGCTCTCCCGGCTTTATATAGACCACGTATACTCGCCCCTCCCCTCTAATCATTCCATGTATATGCCAAGTTTATACCTACATATTTTTAGCGTAACAGAAAAGCGTTTCACACCGACTTTCTTATAGGAATTCTACAGTATATTATAAAATAGTACTTATTTCGATGTCTCCGATCGAGCAGAGCACCACGTCGTTGTCAGCGCCGACTCGTGACAAAAATATCGTGATCTCTCTCTCTCTTTCGTTCTGTCTCTCTATCTCTCTCACTCTCTCATATGGCGCGAAGACACAACGCCACGACACTACGTCATGAGATGCGCGCGCATTACAGCGTAACGTATCAATGGTTTTTATAGAGGGATTCAGCTTTGCTTAGACATATTTTTATTTTATTTATGAGGTTTTTTGTGCTAATATTGGTATCATTTAAAAATGTTATTTCACTCTAATTTGCTGCGTCAGTAATTGACTTTAGTTTGTTGTAGATTAATCGTTTTGCATTGCATGTATTATTAATTACTCCTATTTTGTTTATTGACATGAAAAGAGAAAACTGATCAGTTAGTGGTATGCACAGTGTAAATGTTTTGTGCAGTTTAATAAAAATATTGTCTATGCAAGTTCCTGAATTACATGTTTGATCAGATGGTCTGGTAATATTACGGAAGCCAAGGCAATAACCGTGCTCTAGAAGAATGTGTAAAAATTCTTGATTCAAAGTATCTTGATTAGAGATATCGAAATTAGAATCTCCCATTATAAGATTATTTTTATAGTTACTGTTAGGTAGTATTAATTTTTTGAAATGTAAAAGAAAGTTCGTTTTTTTATATCATGTAACCTGTATATGGAAGATATTACCAATTCTTTGTTATTTTCAATTACAATTTTGGAATTTATTATGTTAAAGTTATTGATAATAATTTCTGCCGTTTCCCTGCTCAAAATTATTATGTATGTTAATACGTATTTTAATATGTATGTTGAGACGTATCATCAGACGTATGACAAAACATATGATAAGACGTATGATCATACGTATCAAGGAGCGCGGTCGCGCTCCGAAGGCAAGTCAGAGTACCAAGCCTGAGGACGTACCGTGCTACATATACACGGGAACATCAGTTCCTAACCTGCGAATTCCCGTTCTAACCCTTTTCATTCCTTCTTTTATTGTTTTATTTGCAAAATACTTCTTATATATATTTCGTACTTTTCCTAGTTTCCTATAAATCCAATTTCCATGTCGTTCAACACGTTATATCAAAAGATATTCCGTGTTTTAATATTGGCCTTCTCATTTCTTTTTCTCTGTATTTTATTCATTGCTCTTTTCAGCTAGTGAATTCAGCTAGTGATCACTAATTTTCTAGTAACTTCCACGTCCTGCTGTTGCGGGGCGCATGCGACACAAGCGGCGGTAAAATTGAAATATTCGAATGTAGTTATAGTTTTTCCTTAAAGATATCTAGGTGTTCGAGGTAGCCGATCACGCAGTTTAGGTGGTGTACTTTGCAGTTTTTTACCTCTTGGTGTTGAAACACAATAAGTACGTCGCCTAGGTGTTCGAGGTAACCGATGACAGAGTCTAGGTGGTATGCTCCGTAATTTTTTTGCTTCTAGGTGTTGAAATACATCAAATACGTCGTCTAGGTGTTCGAGGTAACCGATGACGAAGTCTAGGTGGTGCGCTCCGTAGTTTTTTGCCTCAAGGTGTTGAAATATATTATTTTCGTGGTCTAGGTGTTCGAGGGAGCGGATGACGGAGTCGATATGGTGCAATCCATAGGGAATTCATCTTGATTTCATTGTAAATAGAAACCGATGACGGAGTCTAAATGATGCGCTCCGTAGTGAATTGATCTTGATTTCATTGTAAGTAGAAACCGTGTGATTTAAATTTTTTAATAACACGGTTTTCAATAAATTTTATCTATTTACCATATGTCTCAGTTTGTGTACATTTATTGTATAATTTTATATCGTTACATTAACTAGAACTAATGTATTTAATATTTTTTGAGTAAAGTATATCAAAGATTATATAAAGTATTGCTTTTCGAAGCCTATAAATTCGTTTGGTAAAAATTAATACTGTATAAACGTTACATTCGTCTCTTAAAAAGTTGTGAAATCAACAAGTCAAACCACGGCAAGTATCCCTTCACTCTCCCTCTCCCGAAACAAACTGAACAAAAGAAAATTCTGAAAGAAATACCCAAAATCTAAAGTAATCATAAAATTTAATTTTTAAAAAAAGTATAAACAAAGGCAAGTTAGAGTATATTACCGTGCTATATGATAATGTTTCTTTTCCTGTATTTGAAGTGTATTTCAAATTATTGTTGCATTACTATTTTGAAATACATTTTGCATAAAACTTCACTAAAACAATTTAAATAAGAAT
>JAWWEQ010048936.1:0-14678 GCA_035583055.1 Torymus tubicola
GCGGTGCAATAATGGGCTACTTAGGTCACGGATAGGCGTGACTTAAGCGCGGGCTTAGGCCACACCGTGCTATAAAAATTAGGACAGTTCCGGATGTGATATTATTGGCTTCACCGAATAAAAAGTATGGAAAAATGTGTTTCGACTGAATTCTAATTCATCTAGATACTTTACATAATTTAACATTTGTAAGAATAAGAATACTAACAACATAAAATAAATAAATTAATTTTTTATATTATAATTTATTACATTGAAAATTCCACGTTTACTGTAGTTTTAGATAAGTAGAGATAGAGAACTAGTACAAACTAGTTTATCAAAATTGTTTTTACCGTGAAAATTATTTTATTTTATTGCGAAAATTCATTTTTCAAGTACTTAAAATTCAAAAATTATTCACGTCTGACTAGTTTTCAAATACGGTTAATGAGAAATATCACTTTTAAGAAATATTCTTATTGTTAGAAAAACAATTTTTTAAGAAATTTAATAATGATTTATTGTTTAATTCCAAAATTTTTTATTCTATGTATGTACATTATTTTGCTGTTGTACTTTTACATTCCACACTTCAGAACAATATTAAGTTTATAATGGTCAATAAAGATGGCACCAATGTAATTGTGAGAAGTGATTCAAACATAAAGTATAGAGGGATCAGAAATAAGTAAAATCAGTAAAAGATGGCGTTCAATTAAAGAATGAGACAATCGTCGTAGAAAAACGACCAGAGAGAATATACAAATTACTCTTAAAACTAAAAAGAAGAAAAGTAAGAACGTTGAAAAATCTCACAACATAGAGCAACAACCTTCTAACAGTACTTCAACTGGGAAATTGGAATATTTTCATGTACCAGATAGAGTGCGTACACGTGATGAAGAAGAATTTTTACTGTTCCATACCAGTGCTATACCAGTGAAGTTAAAATAAAATGAGAAATCTCCAGACTGGTAGCTTTTGCAGTTTCATGGTACCTGTGCATACTAGCACAGCTCAAATATAAGTTTAAATAGTTTTTTTTCTTTCTTCTCTTTTTCGCTTTTACGAATAATGCGCTTAGTCGCTGACTGCAAAGACACGCGCTTCTCATTCAAAACGAATTTGGTCACTTCCGAAAATTCGTCGCAACCCAAGAAATCGTTTTCAAGTGTAACACAACAAGAAAAAGTGCTTTCTGAAGATCATGCAATTATTGTTGATTCCATTGAAAGACACGCCGTAGAAGAATATGCATTAGTCTTAACCAAAATAGTTAATCCAAAGAACATACTCTATGTATCCTGCATCAATCGAAGCCGTATCTGCTTTACTTTAAGTACCACAGAAATCGCAGAGAAACTTATACATGAAAAGGCTGCTATCATACGAGGTGGTTTATCTTTAAACATAAAACCATTGGTATTAAAATCTACAAGAGCCTTGATTTCGAATGTGCACCTTTGTATGCCGTCTTTTGCAATCGTAAGTAAATTGAATAAATTAGGAGTAATTCTTATTTTACGCATCACCCGATCAGAACTGACACTCAACGTCCTTCTTTAAGCCACCTTCTAAGCTTTAAGATTGGAGACCAGACTAATGATAATAAAAACTCTGGAGATTCCAAAACTGTCAACTACATTTCTCTTGTCTCACCGACCCAGGAGACTATCACACCTGATAATTTATCAGATTTTTCGAAACTCCAAAAATCGAACAACAAAAAAAAGGTTCCTCCTCCAAATATAATGCCGACTTTACCCGCTTTTGTACATCGAAATGTTAATAGCGAAACCCAACCCAATATTAAATCATGTAAATGTATTTTAGTTTATTTAACCCTTTCGTGCCGTAGGCCTTCTGTAGGACCCATTTTGTTCAAGATGATGTAAAAAACTAAAATTAAATAATTTCTTGAACCTACTCATTTAGTCGTGTTCTTTCATCCAAAAGGAAGCTCTTTGGCAATTAAAATTGAATTTTTTTATTTTCTTTTCGTTCCGTTTAGTACATTAAAAAAAGGCTCGGTGATGAAAATTGGGATTTCATGAAAATTCGGATCTTAAATGGTTTATTTTCAAGTAAAAAAAGCGTTAATAATGTGGATTTTATTTATTCTGAGTGGTGGATCTTGTTACTGAGACAATATACTAAGAATTGATCACCTTCCTAGTTCAAAAATATGATATTGTTGTCGGGGCACGTTACGTAAATGTAGTGGGTAATACAAAACTATCAAACCTCATTTATCATACGTAGCGAGACTTTGAATAATGCCGATTACACCTTGAATTTAATTACCATTTTAATTTGGAAAATTTTAAATTTTAAAATTTTAATTTAAAAAAAATTCCATTAAGACCGATGGGTCCACCAGCACCCACTTGAAAAATAACACTTATCGGTACTTTTGAAAAAAAAACTGTGAATTAATCTTAGTTACAGCATTTATAATTAGAACATACAAAAAAAACGTCACTTTTTCCCCGGGAAAGGGGTCTCGGCACGAAAGGGTTAAGAAATGTAATTTGAACATTCAATAACTATGTATTAAAATTGTTAAGTTTATTTTTGTAACTACTTATACCGCAAAGCAGAAATAAACTTTATCACAAGGTTAATCTTATACCAAGGTTACTCTATGTATTGGTTTGAAATACTTTTCAATAAAGATAACAAAAAAAAAAACAAAAAAAAAGACAAAAAGAAGATAGATTTTCATGAAACAAGCGGCAAATTTTTTTTTGCGCAGCTACGGCGAAAAAAAGTGAACAATATAGGATTCATTTGATTAAGTATTTATTTAATGCAAAAACTCAAACTCATAAAACTTTAATTTGTGAAAAAATTAGTTTTTTTTTATTAAATAAATACTTAATCAAAAAAACTTTATATTTTTAACTCTTTTCGCCAATTAAGTTACGTTCATTGTAGAAAAATATTAACATTAATCTAACATATTTTTCTTTTTTCAATTAAATCTAATTGTCCGTCTCTGCATCAGTTAGTACTTTCATGTAAAAAATACAAAACAGATTTATCTGTGCTCAACCGTGCTTCTGCTAACTGCAATTCTGTCAACGTCAAATTGCTTGTGGTCGCTAAACCGTTTACAACTAGTGTCACTACATGTAGTGTCTTTAATAATCCTAATAACAATAAACTTTCGATGGTCTTTAATGATTAGTATTGGTTCTGTTGTATAACTCATTATTCATATTTTTTCGACATTTTTTAATTTATATGAAATAAGTCAAAAAATAGTTTTTATAATTTTTAAGTTGATAAAGATAAATTAATAATCATTTTTCTCAATAATTACTCAAATATATAAAAAGACATACAAACTAAATTAAAGCCAATTATGCACAATTAGTATTGAATAACCTCTTAAAAAATATATGGGAATTTGTGATATGTTTTGAGAGAGGTCAGTTAAGATATATATGATTTTGCTTTAGGTGAATAATATACTCATCAATTTATTTAAAAATAACTGTAATAATTTATTTTTCTATTATTAAGTCTTTATACGTTTATATATTATAAAACAAATTTATTATATGTATTTTAAATTAACAGTAAGTTTAACATTGCAGTCTAGTTTAATAATATCACACTTAATTATACAATCAGACATTCAAACAACACAGATACACAAGAGAAAGAAAGTTATTTAAAACTTTGTCTAACTCAATAAATACGCAGCTCATACATAACGAAGATCTCATCGAAAACACATTTTCATGTACACTTAACTTTTCATTTTTGCAAACAAAAATTAAAAATTGAAGGCACATTCTTGATACATAGTTTATCTATAAATACAGCTCAAAATGAGTTATAAAAAATGTTGCTATTCATTTTATCACAAAGATATTGTTGATAATGGACAATTAAAAAAAAATGTAATCTAGGTAGAAATCTGCGTCTAGAAAAATAAAATTTTTGCATCTTATTAACCTAGCGTTTTGAGATGCTTATACTGGTGGTAATAATTTAACGTATAATTTCAAAAAGTATATAACAAAAAGTTAATACCACTGCTGTTAGTAAATAAATTTCGCAGTATATCAGCCATGATTAAAATATTGCCAAAATTTATTCAAATAATGCACGTCCATATAAAAAACGCTATTTTTTTATTTTAACAAGTAGGATATGTAAAAATTTTTAAATCAAAACTAAAACCTTTTTCGACTTTTCTATAACCTAATTTTCTTTGCTTTAAGGGTTGTACGTGAGGTACTGAAAAAAGTACGGGTTCAAGATAATTTGGTTGCATTTTTTAAGTCCGCAAGTCAGATGCACGTGCATAGTACTTTGAACACAACCACTCTCATTATCAAAAATGGTGTGCACAGTCGCGACCTCTCAGGTCTTCTTTTTAGCAGGCTCACGCTACTCCACCATTGATTACGATTTTGTTCATCGACAGCAGGGCATTAGTTGCAGGTTTGAACAGCAGTGACTTCGGTTCACCTCTCAACAGAGTTTGAATTTCGGTGAGTGAACGGCCTCGAGTCTCTGGTAACAATATCAGTAGGACGACAGCGTGCACGCCGGTGATGACTGCAGCTGTCCAAAAGGAATACTCTTGGCCATACGTCGAAGAGATCGTCTGTTTAGAACACAAAGGGTGATCAAGATGCGTTAGATGTTGTTTGTAAAGTAATGATATAGTCTTAAGTAAGGCTCTTATTTTTTTACTCGTATCTATGGGCACGTGAAAGTGGTTTTATCAGCAGGTGTAACACATACTCTATAACGTTTGAATAGCATTGACACGCGTGTAAGTAATACAATACAATAACAATACAATAAAAGTGCTAATCTTTTTAATCCCAAATTTTTACTAATTTTATCAAAATAAGAAGTAGGTGAGAATTTCAAAATAATCGTAATTTGTTAAACATAGTTTCTGAGTATGTCGATAACCACACATCGTCACCTACAATACAAATACTTATGCATACATATACTTATATAAAAGGATAATTTCAGGTCAACTGAGCAAGGTGACAATTTTAAAATTGCACAAAATTTGTAAACACTTTATTTTTTATGAAAAAAAAACATGTTTTTAAATTTTTAGAGCAATATTTGAATAATTACAACAGTTATTACATAACAAAAATTGTTATTTTTTGCAATATTTGGTGAAAACTCAACTTTTGCCATATTTTTAATAAAATCCTGAAATTTTTTGTATAGAACATTAATTGGAAAAGTTTGTATTTTACTTCTAGAATGTAGTCATATTTTTTTATGACCCTTTTTGAAAGTCTCTGATTAGCTGCTTTTCAGTGGACCTTTATAAAAAAAAATACAGTGCTACGTATGAATCTTTTTTGTTCGACAAATTTTTTTCTGATTTTGTATTCTAAACCCTTCAACATAAGCCCTGAACTAAGATGGGAAACGTCTTCAGAAAAAAGCTATGAATTTTTAAAAGATGTAAAAATAGTGAAAAAACCCTCTTTTTAACATGACTAGCGGAGTCAAGTTTACGTATTACTGTCTTTCATGTGTTTATTCCACAGAATTTTGTTTTTATGCTGCTTTTTTAATAGAGTATGATTATATTTTACACCACAGCTGTAAAATATAATCATAAAAACTATTAATCGCATTAATAATATCAAACTATTGCAGGTAGCCCGTATAACACATGTCTACAAATTTTGAGCAATTTTAAAATTTTCACCTTGCTCAGTTGACATGAAATTACCCATATATATATATTGAGATAAGGCCCTGACCAATAACCGATATATAAAGTATTGCTAACAACATGCATAAAAAATTTTACGTTAAGTAACCATTAAATCATTATCATGGACAGGAAAAACTAATGTATCATAAAAAACCGTATTTCGATTGACATCGAGTGACTCAAAAAACTGATATTGCCATCCCGATCGTAATATATATCGTAACAAACTTTACTCAGCAGTTTTATTTTAAAATTAAAACAATTAACGGCATTTGCATTAAATTTCGTGAAATAAATTACACTTTAATAAACCCCGAAGCAGAAATGTAGTAATAGAGGTCAGACTAATCAATAACGTTTCTTTATATATGCAAACACATCTCGTGTATCCGGAGCATGGCCCTCAAACTTTATTAAGAAAAAAAGGTCAAGTCTTAATTACCTGCCACAACTTCGTGATGACGAAAATAGAGATGCAAACAGTAGTGTTCTGCATGGCAGCGCCAATATTTCGCGCCTCCATCGACAGGCACTCGGCCGCCACGACAGTTGCCATCGTTCCTAATCCCAAGCCGTAAGCCAGGGCGAACATAATGATGCAAGCGATAGGTAATGCACCACCATCAGCGCTGTTCTCGTTTCCAAGGTAGCCGTGAAAATAAAGACCAAGAAGAGCCATGCAACCAGCACAAGTGATGGAGCTTGCAGCGACCAAGGGACGTCGGCCCAAACGATCCACTGCCCAGCCACTTACGAAGGTACAGCTAAGCTCGACGAGACCAAGTAGCAGGGACACGTAGCGGCCAGGAATCAGTGATACCGTGCGCTCGAATATCAACTGGGCGTACGACTGCATCGCGGCCATGCCAGAGAATTGCTGAGCTGTTAACAGTGAGGTTTACGATTATCAACTCTGGAATGTCTATTGCTCCATGCTTGTTTATATATATATAGCGCCGAACGTTAATTCTCTGTCAGTTATAATGCTGATCAGACTTTTTTAAGTTAATCGAAATAAACTCAGTCAGTCGCGTGTCATAAAAGTTACAAAACAATCAAAATTTTATCTAATTGGACGAAAATCTAACGAAAAAATTCATGAAGTACACAATATGGAATTTTCAAACTTTTTACTTTCTAACCCTTTCAAATAGCTATGCAAAGAACCGAAAACCATATTTGCGATGACGCAGACATTGATGATTTTTTAGTCAATTATTCTCAAACTGAAAAGTATCCTGGACATGAGCCCATATATAACGGAAAGTCAGGACTCAATACCATATTCTATTGCAGCATGCATTCAGCTTTGACACGTGGATTTCCCACGCGTTCGACTTCAAAAGAGAGATTTATATTGTACCACGATTGATTTTACTATACCATGTGCGGACATTCGTCCAAAACTCTTCCAGGGTTATATATGTATGTATATACATCCGTGCGTACATTTTGTATTTGATTAGTTTTGACTACGTTCTTTTCAATAAAAATGTATCCTTTCTAAAACTCTACGCGCAAACATATATACTGCGAATGGGCTTTGAAAAATTTATATATTTTTCTGTTCTAATTGAAATGGGATTTGTTGTAAAAACACGCCTGTACGAATAGTCAAAATAAAGATTTTTCAACGTTGAATATGAAATATTGAATATAAACTACCTTCCTTCTATTTCAAACCTATAAATATGTAATATATAATTTATCAAAAAAATTGAACTAACCAGTTGTAAGTAATACGACCAGCATTATAGCCTTTCGATTAGCTTTGTCGCCCACGACTTTCTTCACATAAGCAAATCCAGTCTCGGCTTTCGTGTTGATTTTCCTGCTTGTCTCCACGAATTCCACGATCTCGTCGAACTCACTATGCACGTCGGCGGTACCACGTAGTCTTCTCAAAATATCGAGAGCTTCAGCAAGTCTACCCTCTCGTATCAGCCAAAACGGTGTCTCTGGTGCTGCAGCTAAGTAGATAACAGCTAGCACCAGGCTTATGGCTAAGTAGATTGCAGCCGAGGCGCTTATTGTAAGCATAGGACCAACGCCGAAGCTCACCAGGACACCTGTATGTACGCACACGCAGAAAACGACAGACATCGCGCTACGTAGACGAGGTGGTGAGAGTTCAGAAAGATACATTTCCGTTTGATGACACATCATACCACCGCTGATGCCTAGGATCACTCGAGTGAACACCCATCTCTGCAATCATCGGGTAATCGTGCCAATTAGACGATGTATTATATGTGCAATAATGATATGGTGCGCTTTTATTTATATATTAGAGAAAATTAATATAATTATATTTAAATTTATAAGTAAACATATTTTACTAGAAATTTTTCCAACTTCTGTACTATTTATTTAATATCGAGTAAATCTTAAAAAAAAAATAATATTCTCAACCCTAGTAATGTAAAAAAAAATATTGTAAAATATTTCTGTGAAATACTAAAAACAATGAAAAAGTCAATATTTATTTTCGAGATGAGTAAATTTTCGTTCACGCAGCAAAAAAAAGGAAAATAAAAACCAAACTGCAGGAGGCAGTATCGCGATACTTTGCTACTTCCAATTCGCTATAAATTGTGTAGCCGATATATCGGCTAAATTCTCTAACAAAAAACTGTATAAAAATAAAAGGAAATTACTGAACTCTCTCGATTGAAAAAACTTTCGACTGCAAACATTTTGCCGTCTAATTAACTGATATCGCGTGAAAGCCCGCGTTTAAATTTACAGATGGAAATTGAATTTCGGCACAGGTGCGTCAGTTGATACATGTATATACATATATTAACTAATGGCCCTTTATAGGTGAGTGTGTGTGTGTGTATACCAGAGCGCGCAGAATTCGCTGTTATTTGGTAAACTGCCAAAGCCACGCGCCTGGCTACAGAAATCAGACGTTCGACGTCTGTGCGAGTCGCTCGGGTTGAATATATGAAATCTTGATCGTCTACAGGTACTTGTTTGTTAGGATTCAAAATACCATAAACGAAGTCAGCAACACCACTTCGTATGAAATCTTTTTTAAATTAAATATTTTTAATAATCTTAATTTAAAAGTAATGTACATCATTCGTTGTTTTTTTAGCAATTTTATGATTAAACTGCATTAATGTAAATTATTAAATGAATTTACTTTTTGAAAAATAATTTGTAGCATCCTCTGTATTGTCGCAAATAATTATATTACTTTAATACAGTTGGAGTACATTTTAAAATACAAATACTTTAATCTTTACGTAGATAAGTGCTATCAAATTATTATCTTTCAATTGCCTCCGGCCAATTGAAGGCTAAAAATTATGCTGGTCATTTATTAAAGTACAGTCACATTACTTGTATTTAATATTCACGTGTAAAACTCATTAAAAAGAACGCTTTTGCTAAATGTAAATATTTGTAAAAATTTAAATTTTAAAAATGTTAAAATAATTGACTAAAGTGGTATATATTTAACAATACCCAGTACTAAACATTAAGTAAAATATTTGAAAAATAATCAATAAAAGATAAGCTCAAAAATAATATTCGGCAAAAACAAAGATAGAAAGATAAGATCTAACGCAAAAGAATAATAAGAAATCGTCCATACGGAGAACTTGATGAAATTACTATATACTGATGCTTCTTACCCAAAAGGTATCAGCTATAACAGTCATAGACCAGCCAATGATCAAGGGAAACATAGCCCAGAGGAACAGCTTTCGCTTTCCAAACGCGCTGACGACGCCCAACGATGTGAAGCCACCAGTCAGCATTCCCACAAAGAAAATGCTTGCGATCCAGGAAGCTTCCGATTCCGTATAGGCTGGACCGGATCCTGGTGGTGGTGCTATAAGCTGAGGTATTGCCGCCTGTGGCCAGCCAGCCAAGCTGCCTACTGATATTCCATTTAGGCATGCTGAAACAGTAATGAAGTTGTGATAAGTTATGGGTTATTCTCTCATGCCTCTCTCTCTCTATGGGAACCCCAATCAATGTATAGTTACTTATCAAACTATTGATACTTAATTAGTTAAAGCTAACATTAAAATATGTGAAAATTTAAGTCAATAGTTTATTTGATAACGATAATAAAGAAATACACTTTTTCTAATTATAGGTAAATTTAAAAATCTGGTCTGCATATAAGTACCCACAAGTGCACACATACACACATGCACGCGGAAATTTTTGTTTTCAGAATTGATGGTTGTTATCTATGACTTAAATATTTAAATAATTTTTTATCTCGACGAATTTTTTTCTGCTGTTTAAACTTTTGTTACAACCAACGGTATAAAATCTTGTTTCGGTATATCTGTATACGAGTTATCAGATAAAAAGCGTAGAATTTCAAGTGGGGGATAAAACTCGCAGGCGACGAAAAATTAACCTACTTTAGATAGTATAATAATTACCATAATCAATAAAATTAGAAATGTCAGCAAATGATTTCTTTTCATATAGCCGCATTTTTATTTATTATTGTACGTGGATACTTGCCCTTGTAATATATATACTTCACACGTAAACAGAATGGTATAAAGAGGTTCATTGACATATGATAGATGAAAATCGAACTCGATAATGCGACGTAAGAATTTTAATTAATCGAATATTTTACCTGGTAACTATTTCTATATAAGTATCTTTACATGACGCTATAATTCAATATCCGACAATTTATTCTACTAATTAAACGAATTCATGCCGCTTTTGATTTTTCTTCTATGAATGTATTTAGTAAGAATCTAAAGCTCTACCGTCCATTATGTATAATGTATGAACATATTTAAACTATATATATTATATAGTAAAAATGAAGTCTGGTTTTACCACAAATGTGGTCCCAACAACACAAGAACAAAATATTTATATACTAATGTAAAATATATAAAATTGTAGTAGATATTTTGTGTTTTTATTTTGCCTACAATATGTGCAATCGTTTATCAAACTACAAAAAAATAACAAAATCGCATATGCAGGAATAAGGCCGCCAGAAGTAACACTGTAAAGATAAAGTAAGCTTACCGATATGCATGCTTTCCGTTTACCATACATGCAGAACACACAAACGACTTCAAGCAAACAAATTGTGACACCTTTCCTATCTAGACTAATTATTTGAGTATATGTATATTTACTCTAACTAAAGTTATCACTGATAATTAGCATGACGAGGTTATAATGATAATAGTACATTACGATACATGTGCTTTAACTAGTCCATTATTGCACGGCGTAATATTAGCGCCCGAGTGCAAAAATGGCTTACTTAAGACACGATCGTATAGAATTTTATAGCACGGCCTGCCTAAGCCCGCCGTATCACGCGTTATATCCGTGACCGAGCAGCGCTCGTGCGCCAAACCTCGCGGTGCAATAGTGGCCTACTTAGGTATAACGGATAGGCGTGACTTAAGCGCGGGCTTAGGCCACACCGTATACTATAAGATATTTCTATTTTAGACCTTATCCTTTCATTATACCTTTCACAAAATCCCGATCTATCATTCTCCCACTAAAATTCAGTTGCACGTAGACTTTTTATCACATGTAATGTGTGTAAAATTTCACAATATATGCATCATTGATAAATCAAATGCTACATAGCTATTCCAAGTCTTTCCCTTTTTTACCCGTTCACACCTCGTTACTATTCAGCAACTCCCAAAAACTCTTTAACTGTCGTCCTTAGTCACCGACCGCCCTCAAGACATAACAACAATTGTGCACACATAATACCCATCGTTTTCACAAACGTCACTTATTTGACAAATTCCCGTTATACCTCCAGCAACACCAGCGTAGAAAGCTCGACGATTATTGTAAATTTTTGACGGTAAAATATCCATGTTGAAAGCACAACAACAACAACAACAACAACAACAACAACAACAACAAAAGTAGAAGAAAAAAAAACACTCGCTCGTGTCCACTGTCACCGGAACAAAGCAAACACTAGCTGTTGAGCACCGGCGCTCTCTGTATAAATACGCTCGGATACGGATGACTCGCGATCCCCACGCGTGAGCGCGCGTAAAACTTCGTGCGTACAACGATTGGCGGGGACTCGTACGTACGCGCGCGCGAGCGAGCTCGTACACGTGAGAGATCTAGCTATCGGTAGATTCGCGTAGTACATATGTAAGCGAACAGGTTATTGTATGCGTGCGTCGATAAAATTAGATGGATCGATGGTAATTTGTTTCGACTTGCTGGAGCAATTAAGATTCTGGAATTCGACGAGTGAAATTCGCAAGGTTGGACGAGATGAATGGATGGGCGTAAGAGAGAGAGAGGCGCCTGATTGGTTGTGATGGTAATGGATTTTCGGGTCTAATGAATGAATATATTTACAGTACAAAATAACAGCACTTACATTATGTAAGTTTGCTGTGCTATAATTATAATTATAATAATGAGATTTTGGACGCGAATAAACTTTTTAAGTTATTATAGGCACATTATCATCACCTAGACTTAATAACTTATTTATAAAATGCATCTTTTTTGTTGAGGTGTCAATAGGAGGTATGTAGAATTCTACGGGAAGTTTTTCCTAAAATAGTCGTAAAAAAGACGAAAAAAAATTTTTTAATGCGCACTTCTAAAGTAATTATTTTTTTTGTTCTATGAGTCATAAAAGAGACAAAATGAACTTGAAGCCAAATAAACCCTCTTGTTATATACTCGTTTACCGTCAACTGAAATTTCTTATGGGAATTGAACATGGGAAAAATGAACGGAAAGTAGTCATCAATTATTAACCAATATTAAAATTCCTAAAATGCTAACAAATTTTGCTATAGAA
This sequence comes from Torymus tubicola, assembly GCA_035583055.1. Taxonomy (NCBI): domain Eukaryota; kingdom Metazoa; phylum Arthropoda; class Insecta; order Hymenoptera; family Torymidae; genus Torymus; species Torymus tubicola. The sequence goes on from JAWWEQ010048936.1 coordinate 12,516, forward strand.
ACAGAATTAAAGTAAAAGAATAGATCTTTAAAAGATGTTTAAAATATAAAAATTCTGTGCATAGTTACGTGCATTTAAAAATCGTAGAAAATTATGAAAACCACCTTTTAATTTGACATATAAATTAATTCAAATTTAAAGATATTATTTTCCTAAAACTTAATATAGTTGAATCAAAGAAATAATCACCTGCATTGCCATAATCTTACAAGTTATTGAACTTCAAACGTTGTTCAAAGATTAATTAAATCCCATCTATTTCTTGATAGATAAGAAACTTTGCAAATGTTTTTTTAATACGGTGCTAATTATTATTGATTATTACTATCAACTTAATTCCTTAATTGTCATGAGTAATAAATATGATTAACTTGATTGTGCACAATTGTTTAAAAAAATACATATTGCTTAATCAGTCTTTTCTTTAGAAATTGATAGCACCGGAAGTAATAGATAAAGTTTGTCAATGTATCTTTGTATGATTAATAATAAAGTTTTTAAACACATTGATATATCTAATGAAACGGATATTGCAATGTAGATACCTATGACTCTAGAATAAAATCAAAATTATTTTGTAAGCTATTGTAGTTCTTTTTATCAATAAGGAAAACGTACGTATGTAATGACGACAAGTGTCATGCTCAGAAATAAAAATACTTTCCTGTAATTTGAAATTATACTAGCAGGATACAATTCATTTAACAAAACAGACTTTGACAATTACATACTGTTATTAATAATTAACAATGTTACCATAAATTAATTATAAAATACATTAAAATATTTCAGAACAAATTAGTTCATAACTCATGAAGCAGTTGGGTATAACACGAAAATGACCAATGCCTCTTTTACAATATAAACAGAAAAATAGGCACAATGTAGAAACCACGTGCATTTTCCAAATTAATAGTCACTTCAAAATAATCGCATAATCCCCAACAAGGAAGTAAAAAAAACTGCGAAAAACATGTAAATTGTGTCTCGAACTTAACTGACATCGACGCGCTTTCTTGCCTCGATTTCAAAACGTTCTCTCTGTTACCATCTTCAATTCTCAAAATAATATCCTCGAGAATATTCTACAAAACTCCCCACAAGAAAAAAAAACGAAAATCCAACCACAAACAATCCAATCCCTATCCTCCTTCTCCGCTCTCTTCTCATTTGTATCAGCCGCGCCATGCAATTTTCCCTAAAGACTCTTCCCCCGACGAACCTCTCTCTCTCGCTCTCGCTCTCTCTCTCTGCCGAAACTATCATCATACATACGCTCGGGGGCGCGCTTTACTCGAGCCTTTATCGCTGGAGCCAAAGAAAATAACAATCGAGTTTGCGCGCGCTACGAGCCCCGTAGGTATACGTTGCGCGCGGTATCTATGCAAATGCCAAGGTATCTCTTTCGCGGGAGACACAAGTGTATGTGTATATATATATATGTGTGTGTGTGTCTATATCCGTAGAAGAGCGTCGATGCTCGCTGATTGGACGGGCCCCGTTTAACCGTCTAACTTTAACTATTACGCTCGCGCATCTTGCACACGCCGCTGTTAGAGTGTAATGTTTGCCCATGTCCTCCTTCCTATGGAATGTTGGGGTAATACGAAGGAGGAAGTGGATAATTGTCGCGGTAGTTTTGTGAATTATTGGCTGAGTAAGATGTGCCGGAGGCGCTATACACAGAAGCCGGAACTGTTGTTCGAGAGTTTTGATATGCAGCTTCAGGATTGTTATGTAATTGAGTAAAAGGTAAGGAGGTGATTCGTGTTTATGCGTATATTGATTTTTCGTTCGTTATAAGGTAAATACGTGAGCTTTAAATAAAGTATTATGTATATTTTATCTCGATCGAAATAAGTTATTTTCTCTTTGTATTGTACGAAAAATGAAAATTATATACGAATAACAAAAGATTTCATATTTGAAAATCTAGTTTTATGTGATTTTCTGAACTTTTGAGTTGAATGAGTACAAGGAAAGACAGTTATGTAATTGCATTTTTCCGGAATAATTCAATATTTCGGAAGAACGATACAATTTAAGACTCAAAAAAGTGATTACATTGGTATAACAATTTATTTATTTTATTTATTTATTTATTTCATAATTGTACGGGCATAAACCCTTTTACACATTTATAATATGAGTATGTATAACTTA
>JAWWEQ010048937.1:0-14677 GCA_035583055.1 Torymus tubicola
TTTTAAAATAATTGTTTACTGAATATGCTGATGTATTAATATTTTGTAATATCTATTTTTTACAATAAATAAATACTCTTCTTCTTCTTCTTCTTCTTCTACCTATGGAAATCCACAAAAATAAGATAGGATTCAACGTAAAAATCCTCTTAAATCTATGTGAAAACCCCATATGGAACTGAGCAGATTTTCAGGTAGAAAATCTACTGTAATCCACTCAGAATCCACTCCGATCCAGATCGATTTCCTACATGGAAATCCGGCTGGACTTCCTAGCTGGATATTTTTGATTGGGATCATATATTCTAGGAAAAATTCTAATTTTTTAGGCACGACCGCTACTCGGAAGAGCCTTATAATGTCGCCAGAGTAAAATTTGTTAACTCTATTGGAACTGAAATTTGAGCTATACAAATTATTTTCCCGTTATCTAAAATCCATTTTAAGCATTTTCCACAATGTAGGTATATCTGTACGTTCGTATGTAATCAAGGTATCTGATTATCACAGCGAATGAAATCAAAGTATTTGTTGATTACCCAGCCAATGAATGCAGGTGCGATGTCCAGCCGAGCAAGGCAAGTTGTTGACTATCCAGCTAATGAAAGCAAGGTATTTGTCGATCACCCAGCCAATGAAAGCAAGGTGGGAGTGTCCAGCTGATCAAGGCAAGAGATTGACTACCCAGAGACTTATGGTTAAGGTCGTAACACAAACGTTTATCTGATCAGATGTTAAAAAATACCCCCATTCAAGTTAATGCAATGTTGAATTCTACGTTGAAAGTTTTCAACTGTGGACAACAGAATGTGAGGCGAATAACTCTTGTGTGATGCCTATTCATTGTACTCGGTATCGTTGGTTCAGGAATTGACGAACCATTGGTGAGCGATGACACGGTATACCATCTTGTTGTAGCCATAATCGTCGTCTTGTTTCTAAGTCTACTTATGTCAATAATTTTGGTAAATCATTCTGCAGGAAATCAAGATATGCTGTACCATTGACACTCCTATCGAAAAAATAAGGGTGTATGAAATATCTTTTCACTATACCACACCAAACTACAAGGCTCCATCTATGCTGATTGTCACCATGATATACTCAATTAGGATTATGGATAGACCAATAATAGCTGTTATGCCGATTGAGGTGTTCATTACCATGAATTGTAGCCTCATCCGAAAAAATTACATATCTAAAGAATTCAGAATCTTCACGGATTCTCGCTTGTACCCAATTGCAGAAGTTGAGTCGAGCATTAAAGCTTGAGTGATGTGATACGGATAGAATCTGTGAAGACGAAAAATTCTGTTAGCTGTCGATCTTGGGATCCCAGTACGTCTATGAATGTTGCGCAAAGAAATATGAGGACCCAAATCAACCATTGTCAAAACGACGAGTATTCGTGGGTCATCGTTATTTGATATCAATGCGACGACGTTTTCTTCGTATCGGTGGTCCATGTCTCTCTCTTTGCTCAATGCTTCCGATTCTCACATGGTTCGGGTAGTGAAGCCTCCCTAGATAAATGTGGTGGTAATAATACCTTGCCGCAGCACGATATCGGCCTCGGCATGCTCCAAGAGACAACAGAATATCAACGATTTCGTTTCTCGAATAATCCGGAATATTTGGTCCCTTTCAGTCGCTAGTCACTAAAAAAGTTCCACGTGAACTATCCTGAAAAGGACGGTTCACGAGTCACCTCTCTCATAAGCAACCCCAGGGAAGTGTTATTCACCAATTTGGCTGAAACTTTATAGACTTGTCCTGAATCACGTCTGAAACAAAAATAAAAATTTATCTAGGCTCAAATGGATAAGAGATATTGATTTCCACAATGTATGCTGTAATGTGACTTTTCTCATTAAGGCTTGAGTACAAAATTTCTCACTTATTTTCAGCACTCTATCTGATCACATCAAAACGTAAAATTTTTCGCTGTTTCTATTTATGAGTGTATTGAGAGCACGGATGTATCGTCGGCATACGTGGCTGTTATGAAGTTATCCATAACTGGCATATCAGCAGTGTAGAGTAGATAGAGCGTTGGATCCAGAACACTACCGTGAAGTACGTCAGCTTTTATAGAAAAGAGATCTGTAACTGTATTATTTATTTTCATTTGAAATGTTCTGTTTTTTAAATATGATTTCTGTAACTTCTACAGAGATCTGGGTAGGTATCTTTTCAATTTATTTAATAGCCCATTGTGCCATACTTTGTCAAAGCTTGGGCGACATCAAGAAAGGCAGCATTACAGTATCTTTTATTTTCAAAGTTTACTTGCTCTATAGTTCCATGCCGATTACGAAAACCAAATTGGTGACTTGGAATAAGATTTTTATCTTAGATGATTAGATTTAATCTGTTTAAAGGCAGAGTACAGTTGAAAAAAATTTTTTTACTTTTAAATAAAATATAAATTGTAATAGACCAGCATATTTAACACAAAAAAATATAATTTTCTGCCAATTTTGATGGATTTTTATGCATTTCATTTTGATTTATCCCTAAAACTACTATTAAAATAGTATTTAATTCAAAACTCTCCCTGCGTCTCAAATCTTTTTGTATCTTCCTGGGATTCTAAGTTCATATTTATAGTACAGAATACTGAAAAGCCTTCAAGATAATTAATTTTAAATTAATATTTTTTTTTATACAGTCAAATTAAGTAAAGTTAAAATAAAAACAATCATACTTTATTAAATTTTAATAACATTTTAATTTTGAACTAAAACTAAAAAAACAAAGTCAAAAAAATCTTTTCAAGAAAAGTTTCTAAATTAGTTTCAGAATATGTACAAAAAAAATCAGTAAAAGTGCAGCAATATTTGAGACGCAGGGAACATTTTTAATATTATTAAATTAAGGTATTAGAAAAATGCATTTACTGATAAACATAATTTAAAAGTAAGATTTATCCCTGGTGACAGGTTTGGTTATTTTTTCTGCCTTTTTAACTTAAAAACCTCCTGCCTCATAAAAGACCTCTTTATTTTGTTCTGAAACTGCTCATATTTTCTCCTTTGCACGTACTGTTTTCCTTTCTGATGTTGCTGCTTTCGACTGCCTCAGTATTCTTACAGTGTCCCACTGCTCAACAAATCTGGAAGTACTTGGATGAACTTCACCAACTGTCAATGCGCGTTTCATCAACTGTGTCTTTACAAGACCATTATTGTATTCAGACACTGCATTGACAACAGCCGTCTCTATTTTTTTCCTGGATACAAATACTTCCTTCGGACATTTTCTCCAAATTGAGACTCTGTGGAGCGCTTTCAGATAATTTCTGCTACTTTCACTTCCATAGCCCCTGATGATCCTGTGAAACTGATTTCACAATCTCCTAAAAAATTATGGTTTGCTTCCCACTCAATAAATTCTTCAGAGTTTGGTTGAAATGAAGCAGTAGCAATAGAGCAGCTTAAACAAAATACTGATAACACTTCAAAGTCTACAACAAGTCCTGTGAGAATGTAGATTACGATGCCAATGCCATGTAGAGACTGGTAGCGTCTTCTATGTCGTGTGCCATCATACGATACTTGTTAGGATTAATGGATGAGGTTTGATAGGCAAGGCTCCAAAAAGATAGACGTGAGTGTAATTACAAAAAAACGTGGTTTTATTGCGACTAGACGCTCTAACGGGGCAGAGACCGCGAGTCTCTTCCCTTAAAATCGTAAGTGTAACAAATGATGCTATTGGTCGACAAAAATCATCCGAGGTATAGACTTAGTCGCGATAAAATTAGCTGTCTTGTGTGTATGTGTTTGTGTAAGAATGTGTGTAGGTTGTCGACGCAAGCAACGTAAACCCAAACATTCCGCCCACCTCGTTTTGTAATAAAAAAAACGATTACAATTTAATGAAGCCTACCCTAAACGCGTGACAAAATAAGAGTACGGACGCACTTTCCATTGGAACCTAACCCGTGAAATTAAGCTAATAAAATTTTACACGCTCATAGTTTAATAGCTGCCACTTGAAGTTACGAATCGCTAATATCAGCTTGACTAGCTTGCTAATGGGGCGGCGTAAGATCGTCGTGGAGGTGCGCACGGAGACAACGCTTGTCAAACCGTCCGAGCCCGGCAAAATTTGCACTACGCGAGCCAGAGGCCATCGAGTAGGGGCAATGGCCTCCCGCCGAACGAGCACCACATCACCGACCTGAAGGGATGGAAGTGCCTCCTTCCACTTCGATCGTTTCTGTAACTGCTGGAGATAATCTGAAGACCAACAATCCCAGAACCTCTGCGTGCACTGTTGCATCCGTTTCTAACGATGCAGCGGAGGGATGACCTCGTTGGTAAGCCTGCTTTCTGCAAAAAGAAAAGTCATTTCACCTATCAAAAAGTGGGCTGGTGTCAAAACTAGTGTGCCAGAGGCATCTTCAGTTAAAGGAACAAGCGGTTGCGAGTTCAGGCAGGCTTCGACTTGACATAACAAGGTAGCGAATTCTTCGTATGTGAGAATCGATTCGCCAATGATCTGTTTTAAATAATACTTAGTGGATCTCACAGTCGCCTCTCAAATGCCTCCGAAGTGAGGAGCACCGAGGGGGTTGAACGATCAGACAGTACCCTCGAGTTCAAGGTCTCGCATAACTGAGATCCTGAACGAAGACCCCGCGGAGTGCACCCGACGTAACTCGACATCCGCACCGATAAAGTAAGTGCCGAGGTCGCTAAGGAGACTTAGGCAGGGGCCACGGCGAATGGCGAGATACAAAGCGCCTGAAGGCCGCTATGAAGCCGGCTGTATCATAGCCAGTAACAAACTCTAAGTGTACCGCCACGGTACACAGACATACAAATACGACAAAATAGCCCTTGTACGATTTATATCCACGATGGCGTGATGTTTTGAGTAGGAAACGACCAGCATAGTCTACTCCAGAGTGAGCAAAGGGACGAGCGGGCTGCACTCGTTTAGCGGGAAGGTCACCCATCAGCTGATGTTCTGGAGATGCCTGAAAGCGTCTGCAGTAGATACAATCTCGGACGAATGACTTCAGCTTTACCCTACCTTTAACTATCCAAAAGAGTTGTCTGACTAAAGCGAGGCAGAGTTATGATCCTCCGCGTAGTGTCAAATGACAATATCTAATGACCAAATCAGTGAACGCACTAGTAGATGGGAGAATGATTGGAAACTTTTCATCGGGACTCAACGTGGCGTGTTTAAGGCGTCCGCCCACCCCAATGACTCCATCTCTGTAGATAGGGAACAAGTTTTGGAGTGCGTGCCCTTTTGACAAAGCGTGACCCGCTTGTAAGAGCGCAAGTTCTCTCTTGAAATGCGCGCGTTAGGTTGGGTTAAATAACACCAGAGAAATGACTCAACGTACATTTGATAAAGCGTAAGACGTAGATAGTTACGCGGACTAACTTACTAAGCGACGAATAACGACTAACTAGATCCCATACTTCAGAATCAGGAGAAGTAGAGGCAGTAGCTACATTGACTGACACGTTGTCAACGAGAGATTCAGCAAGTGAAGCTGCGGAGCGCTCTGACGTAGAGCAGAACTCGCTCGGACAGAGCCACTCACGATTGTTTTCACGTAGTCATCTGAGGCCGTACCATCAGAGATCCTGACCAGCATGTTCAAGTGCAGAAATGCCTGGAGAGGCCATATCCGTGGGATTATCAGCCAAGTTAATATGGTGTCGATAGGTATCGGGTAACGAGGTAGCTCTATCACCACACCGATTGGCCACGAACGTGGGCCATTTAGAAGGGATTTCCCTAAGCCAATAGAGTACGTCTTTGGAATCAGACCATAGATGTATCTTTGCTGATAACAGTCCTAAATGATTGACGAAATGGCGAGTGAATTTAGCAGCTAACTGAACAGTACAAAGCTCGAGCCGAGGAATCGATAAGGTTTTGATAGGCGCAACCTTAGTTTTGGAGCCTAAGAAAAAGACAACAGGCGAGTCGCTTAAAACGCGTAAATAAACGACACCGGCGTAAGCGAATTTTGAAGCGTCAGCGAAACCGTGAAACTCACATGGCTGTTTCAAAGAAGACAGACCTATCCACCGGGGGATACGGATGTTAGAGTGAGTTGATAGTACCGAGTAGCACTCTCGCCAATAATCGGAGTGTTGTTTAGGTAACTCTTCATCCCATTCTTTAGTGAGAGTCCATAGGGACTGAATAAAGATTTTTAGAGTCACTATGACTGAAGATATGCAGCCAAGTGGGTAAAATAGTTTCATCGTTTGTGAAAGAACTGAACGTCTCGTTATGAGTGCATTTAATTTCTCGAGTTTGAGATTAAAATAGAAGCAGTCTGTCTGCGGGTTCCATGCTATTCCTAGAACGGCGAATCCTAACCCTACATTCAAGTTAGCTTCAGCGGCGAGATCACAGGGTGGAAGCCAGTCGAGGAGTTCGTTATGGTTTGATAGCCATTTTCGCAGTTTCAATCCGCCGCTGCGGAGCAAATTGATGACTTGAATTTGTTTAGCTTTCGTCCCGTCGAGTGTGAAGTCACCGGAGAGGACGTCGTCGGCGTAAACCTCTCTATCGATGATAGGGCTGCCTAATGGCAATGCCAATCGTTCGTCTTGCGCTAATTGCTTGAGCGTACGACTGGCTAAATATGTAGAGCAGGCTAAGCCAAAGATGACTGTTGTCATGAAGAAAGGTTCAACATCCTTTGTGTCCCCCCGCCTCCAAACAATGGCTTGTAATTGTCGATCTTCCTCATGTACCAAAATCTGTCGGAACATCTTTTCGATGTCTGCCGAGAAAACGAACCGGTATACCCTCCAACTTGTAAGGAGATCTATGGTTTCACTGAGGAGATTGTGACCAACGAGTAGAAAGTCGTTTAGAGACTTGCCGCCTTTCACTCTAGCTGAAGCGTTGAAGACAGTACGTAGCCTGCTGGTTGAGCTACTTTCTTTAATGACGCCATGGTGGGGTAGAAAGAAGCATCGATCTGTATTGAGATTAGTGAGTGAGACACACTGCATATGTCCTAAATCTAAGTATTCTCGCATGGTCTGTGAATAAGCAACTTGCAGACTAGAGTCCGTTTGAAACTTACGTTCAAGATTCATAAGCATTTTCAGAGCGAGAGAATAAGAACCAACCCAATTATCAGGTGTGCTGGGTTGGGTTTGAGACCGTTAAGATCGACGTTGTCTACTTGGAGATTTGCTGTCAGAACAGCGCGATGATTAGTATATTGGTGTGAAGCAGCGCCAGATATAATCCATACTAATAGAGTCTGCAAGTAATACTAGTATGAACTTGAGCACCAAGCAAGATATCGATTTTATCCGACTGATCGTACCGAGGATCCGCAAGAGTGAGGTTAAGTAAATGAGTCCAGTCTCTAGATTGGCTAACAAACGGATCATAAGAGGTTATGCGGGAAATAACGAATGCACTAACTATGCACGAGAAAGTTGAGTCGAAGTGCGGTGTGATAGTGAATGTGACTTCACTTTTACACACGAATAATTTACCGGTGCCTACACCAGAGATAGGTACGCGTACTGGTTTGCGCTTTAAACTTAGACGTTGGCAAAGATCTTCAGTAATAAACGAAGATTGTGCACCTTGATCGATGAGCACTCGAGTCACTCTTACGTTGCCACGATCCGAGGGAACGTAAACCCACGCCGTAGCTAAGAGAACTGGGCCTGAAGTTCTACAAGTTTCCGACGAACTAGAGACTAAAGCTACGACTTTACTAGAGGAGATGGTCGTAGTATTGGTTTCTCTCACCTCAGGCTTGGGTGGTTTGGGAATACCGTTTGTCGGTCGGGTATTAGAGGCTCGAGGGATTTGATCAACATGGAGCAGCGAATGATGCTTGCCGGAGCATGTTTTACAACGATTCAAGCTCCTGCAACTTTGGACATGATGATTACCGAGACAATTATAGCAAAGATGTTTGGCGGTGATTAACCGTTTGCGCTCACTAATCGATTTAGAGAGAAGTGAAAAACATTCCCAAACAGAGTGGGTATCTTCGCAGATAACGCATCAGGAAGTACGGTTCTTGTGCTCCTGCACAATGTGGACAGATTTGACGTTTTTTCGAGAAGTGAAGTTATCTTTAGTCTCGCGATTAGACGCAGAGCTAGAAGACTTAGCACTTTCAAGACGTGTCTGAGATAACCGTTCTGTGATCAAGAACTTATCGAGCTCATCGAAGGTAGGGTGTACAATCGAATCATCTCGCTTGGAAACGATTTCCGCCCACCTAGCTTGTAAGCGAGGGGTCAACTTGCTGACAGTCAAATTGACTGTGATATGATCCCAGGCGTCTATAAGACTACCTAATGATTTTAAAGCCTTTAACAGGTTTTTCACGCCGATGCGAACTCGCATTATCTCGTGAGCTATATTGGCGGACATAATGTTGAACGAAAGCAATTTATTAACTAATCGATTAATAAGTAAGTTGGGATTGTCGTAAAATGACTTGATCGTCGACCAAGCATCTTCAAAGTATTCGCCGGTTGGTGGAATCTCATTGAGAAGCTCAGCGGCTTCTCCTTTCAAAGAGCTACGAAGATGATGCATCTTGTAGATGTTAGATAAATTGGGTCGCTCAAAACCATTTCGGTGAAGGTGTCCCGAAATTTTATCCACTCTTGGATGTCGCCACTAAAAGAAGTGCGCACGATAGTGGGGAGCTTGGCTTGATTAACCTCAAAGCTCTCCGCACTGATAGTCGACTGCGAGACTCTGCTCGTCAAAGGATTATTAGATTTTAAACTAAACAAAAAATCCTGAAACAGCCCGAGACTGTTTAAGTAGGATTCTTCGCATTGACTGTAGACGTCAGTGGTGAAATAATTGTCTGAGGTGTCAACCTCTTCATCATCAAGTATTTCAAAGTGATCATTTTCGAACCTGCTCCACAACTTCAGTCATCTTGGCCTTGACTAACTTTTTGAAGTTGTCGAAGGCGTTAGCCAGCTGTGAGCGACAACGTAATTATTTGTCAATGAATGCCGTCAATGGATGATGTTAAACACCGTGGGGAGCTTCTCAGCTATAAACTGAAGCAGAAGCTGAAGCTGAAATGGGGGGACACAAGCTATAAGGCAAAACTAGAGCTGACCGCCTGTACAACTCTGACAGAACCGTGAAGTATGTGAATTTCTATCTCGATCAAATGAAGAGAAGAATATCTGGAAAAGGCAAAACGAACTGGAATGCCTTTCCCTAGTCTCTGGTAGCGAGAGCAAAGGGTAAAAGGATAGAAAACCAATATAGATATCTAATTACTAATATAAAGTCGTCTAAAGACATATGAGTGCGAGTCGAAGTTTGCTTAAAGTTATCTAATGTTAAAGAGGTAAGCGTACATACCCTAAATTAATTATAAACTACATGTTAAACCAAGCTATGTTTAATGAGGACAAATAAGACAAGTAAGCCGCGGGCATGTAGATAATCGCAAAACTTAAGTAAAATCAATAATCCAAAACCATGCGAAGGTACAAAATCACATAAGCGATAACAAATATACATAATATAGATGTGATACCGCTTCTAGATTTTATTTGAAGTCAGTACACCATTACCTTAGTGCTCTTAAAGAAAAAAACTGTTTATCAAGCAGATGATCGAAACTACAAGTAAAGTAGTGAAGTGTCAGCGATTCACTGAAAACGACTGAGGTTAAAGGTACAATTGGCCCCAAAACAACTACTGTAGGGTTACAGTATTATAGTATTTATAAATAAACTAAAATTCTTCGAAAGCACTGAGGAAACGGTATTACGCGAAACAATTACAGAGATCGACATTTTTTCTTTTTTTTTTAATGTACGGAAAGTTACAGCAAACCAATAAGAAGCGAAGCCATTTGGTATTTGTGTGCAGATGTAGCATGTTTGTAGGCAGATGGCAGGAGCGCTCTACCTTGTCGACGTGATGCGGATGTACAATCTCCTTGCGCAGACTCTTGGTGTCGAAATCGACGACGGCGTCGGACCAGGTGCGTTGATGATCTGCGGCTGACGTGTGTAGTATGCCGCGTCAGCGCAGCGGTATGTGGCACGTGCCGTCCCTTCTGGCTGTATCGGCAGTGACGGTAGGTATCCGCTTCGTCGACTGCTCCCCTTACGATTGTATGTGTGTTGTTTTGGGTGTGTGTGAGGCGTGGGCGCTCTCACCGTATGACCTGTACACACACAACAAAAGAATAAGTATTTCTATGGGAGTGTGCATTACCTCGTGTTTTTTTCTTTTTATTTTCTTAAATACATCCTAGCGAAAGCGCTGGGATGTCGATGCGGTAGGCGCGTACGATGGGGCGTCTCAAGTGTGGAATGGCTGAGCTGTAGAGCGAGCACCTCTGCGATCAGCTTGGACTCGTCCAAGATGAATTTTGAGTGACCGCGAGACGGGGGGAAACGCCTCTCTCCCCTCCTTTACGTCCGACGATGAGTCTCTTTGAAGTACTTGCGCGCCGTTGTCGCCTCCTCGGAACTGCACGAAGGAGTGATTGTCGAGGTAGTCCTTGTGCGCACTCTTGTTTCCCCCGTAGCGCCGTGAGCTGCACGTGTTTCCTCGTCGACGATCTCGTGGCTTGGAACACTTGTAGCGTTACTCACGAACTCCGTCTTGTAATTTACCAAATCCGACCAAAAAATGTTAGGATTAATGGATGAGGTTTGATAGGCAAGGCTCTAAAAAGATACACATGAGTGTAATTACAAAAAAGCGTGGTTTTATTGCGTAACGAGGCGGGGGAGCATATGTGCGCTCAGCTCTTTCCGCTCGGAGACTGACTAGACGCTCTAGCGGAGCAGAGACCGCGAGTCTCTCCCCTTAAAATCGTAAGTGTAACAAACGATGCTATTGGTCGACAAAAATCATTCGAGGTATAGACTTAGTCGCGATATAATTAGCTGTCGTGTGTGTATGTGTTTATGTAAGAATGTGTGTCGGTTGTCGACGCGAGCAAGGTAAACCCAACCCAAACCATACTACAATAACACAATATCCATAACTTGACAAAATATTGTGTGCTTCCTGAGCTTGCTCATGAGCAGTTTGAAGAACTATATTCTTGATAGCAGTGGCTTCTTTATGTTGTGCTTTCAAGAGAAAATGAAAGGCATTCTTTGATAAAAGATTCATATTCATGCTAGCACAAAGCAGCTCTAGGGAGCAGAACCTACACCAACAGAATTAATACCATTCACAATTCTATGGTTCAGTAAATATAAGGAGACCGAGGCTTTGTTTCTGTATGAGAGTTTGAATGACTCTCTCCAGCCACCGGACCACAAGACATACACTTTAATGTTATTTTTAAAGAGAGCCCAATTACATCAGAAAATTCTGCACAAAGTTTTTGTTTTCCACACTCACTGCACTTAATGTTTTCAAAAAGTTTTGACCACACCGAATTTCCAGTAGTGAAATCTACAGGTGGCTGTTCCACAGTTTCCTCCTATTTGGCAGGGAGTGCTCCAGTTTTCTTCTGGACTTTTCTCTATTTAAAGTCAGCTGAGCCTTTCTCTTGGAAGGTCATCCTTTTTCTGAACACCAACGTTTATTAACAAAGTGCATTTTTGCAGCTCTTAAAAATAGTAAAAATACTCCAAAACACAGTAAAGGCAATCCACAGATATATAAACTTTCGTCTTCTTGATTATTTACTGTATACTAGAGTATGGCTATGTATAAATCTGATGAAAACAAGTTTTCTACGCGTATAAAACTATTTAACGTGGCTCCGGCGCGCTGGGCCGTATCATTGGCAGGGGGGGGGGCTTTTAGGGTGCATTGCATTTTTACTTAAAGAATCGATGAAATTGTAATAACATTTAGTTAATGACAAGTTGTAAGGTATTCTTAACCGTTTGAGCACCCTGCAACGTTAAAAATAAGAATGTTATTCATGATTATTGGTCAAATGCTACTGCCCTACTAGTGTATGTTATACATAGTAAGAACGGTTTTTTATTTTATGCATAAAGATTTCTTGAAAACTTGGTCGGTGATCGTCAGATTTCAACATACCATTGTAAACTATAGATAATAAACAATTATTTGCACGTTTATTTTTGAAGAACTTATGTTTTCAACTCACAATAGGAAAATTAATACTTAAAAATTGTTCTTCTCCCATAAGAGCCTGTATTAAAAGTACGAATTTCAATGAATTTTAACATTTTTTTTCCTTTTTCATTTAGTCGGTGACCCTATTCGGGAGAAACTCCATTAAATAGCTTGGAATTTTAGTTTTCAATTAGGATTTTCGTTTTTAGACTCTTATGTTTCTAAAAATCCGACGAAGCCACCTTAATATACTGTACAAAACTTTTAGACTTTTTCAAAAATATTTTACATTAAAACCATAATTCAAATTTAATTTATGAAAATTTGACTGATTTTTCTAAAACAAACTGGTATTGCTCTGTACTCGGAAATCGTTAATTTATTGGGTTGGTAGTATTTGGAGTACACTTTATAGAGTACTAATTGTAAAAATATAAAAATTTTAAAAAGTTAGCGATAAAGCATCTTTGAATTTGAAGTTTAAGGTAATGCTAAAAATGGTGTAAAATCAAGAAAAAAATTTACAATTTTCAAAAAATATTAAATGAAATATTATATTATAAAATTTATGTATAGGCATATTTTTTTCTTAAAGTTAAAAAGTTATAGATTACATTTTTTCAATAAAAAAAACGAATTTTTGATCATTTTCGACTGTACTAACAGATTTTTCGAAGTGTTGAATGAGGCGAGAGAGTAAAATCGTTGCGCAGAGTTCTAACCGTCGGATGCTGAGAGTCTTAAGAGGTGACACTCAAGTTTTAGCTACTTGAAGTGTAACTGAAACCTTTTGATTATGAATCATACTACCATAAACTTGTTCGGAGAGTGTGGAGTAGTTTGGACAATAAAAGACCAACAAATTGATACATCATTATCAGCTCTTTTCTGTTTGGTGTTTTGAGTTTTGTGTGTGTGTTTTGGAGTTGCTCAAGAGTGGAAGATTCAGCATCATCACCAAGATGCTTTTTCCAGTGTTTGCGGATGCTCAAGTCAAGTCGAGTGAGAGTGCAGTGAACAGCTAAATCGCTACCTACAGAAGCATCTTTTCCTAACGACGACAGACTCTCAATGGGGTTGAAGATCTCCCGGACAATACGTTTAAGCTCATACGAATTTCCCGTTTGTATGGGTTTAACGGAGAAGATTTCTGCCACATGAGTGCTTACGATACGTCTCTTATTATTAAAGTACTTGATCAGTACATTCCAGACTCTCTCGTAGTTATCCCCAGTAATGGAAAGCTATTTGACTTTTTCTAACGCTTCACCTGCGAGATGTGTGCGCAGATAATAAAACTTCATGACCGGAGCCATGTCCTCACGATGATGAATAACTGAACGATAGAGATCGCGAAAATTTTCCCAAACAGCAAATTTTTCAGAAAATTTGGGTATAAAGATAGCATTATGGGTGTAGATGGCCCTATTACATTGGAAGAATTATTAGAGTTTTGAGAAGCTAGTTTGACTATTCAATAAAATCATTCAATTCTTCTTTTCTATCATAATAATTGTCTTCGACTAAGTTAGCCAACTCAGTCTTAATATAATCATGATCTTTCTCGAGATCAAACAGCAAGCTCGTTGCAGGGTCCTTTACCGTAGGAGGAGTATCCTGATGTGCAGTAATCCAAGTGTCTGGAGTCCTCTTCATTGGTGATCAATGCAAATCCACGTTGGAAATGCTGTCTTGTATTGTGAGGTTTGAAAATTTCCTGTAGCTTGTTGATGAGGCTGATAGGTATTGCAATCCCCTCTTGAGGTTGGGCTGCTCCAAATGATGACGTGTAGTCCTGTTATGAAACGATGATCCTCATCAATATCTATGTGCGAAATGGGTAGACGTTTGGCACGAGAGAATGTGCGAGAAAATGTGCTATGCGCGGCATCAATATGCACGTAGAATGTATTCAACGCTGTGCGGGATGGGCAGCGCATAGTAGGCGGCGGCCGACATAAACGGCTTGTAGCAATGTGATGGTGGCGCCGCGTAGCGCCGATAATGAAGAGCTTGACTTGTGAAACCGGCGCGAGAGACTACGCAACAGGCCAAGTCGGCCATTTTGAAAAACTTTTAAATTTGGCAAGGCATGCCGAGTACCGTGGCATGAAGCAGAGTATAATTTGGTATTAATAATTATTGAAATATTATTATTTGTATTATACTTTGTAATGGGCTACTAGCCAGGCCGATCTGGGTAGCAGGGTTACGCTGAAAAGGCTAGAGTAAAATACAAGTGTTACGAATGTATAATTATTAATCATGCAAAATCTGTATATGTTTCAACAAGGATAATCAAAGAAGGTGGTTATGACGTGGGTCGCTAAAGAAAACTATGCGATTAACAAACAGACTTTAACATTTATTTAAAAATATGAAAAATAATTAGAAATATATATATATGGGCAGTTCTCAGGTGAATCGAGAGGTCAAAATTTTTTTTCTTTATAATCACCTAAATCGCTTCGTAACCATCCCATATGTTATCCTGAGTTTTTTCAGATTTTTTTCACTTCTAGTTTTTTAGGGGCAGAGGGTCAAAGTTGGTGATTTTAGCATTTTCTGCATTATTGACCGATTTTGATTAATTTATAACTCCTCAGGG